>CALSCE010004105.1:981152-992759 GCA_943593645.1 Bovichtus variegatus
TATATATATATATATATATATATATGTATATATATATATTTTTTTTTTTAATTTTTATTATATATTTATATATATTTATATATATATAAATACAGGAATTATCATGTCAGAAATAACAGACTCAAATATGTTGCTGTTTGTTGATGTTGTGTGCAGGGGGACCTTATGATTTATGATTATTTTGTAAATATTATATTATTTATGATGTGGTTTGTGTTTCACTTAGAAGGATTTTCACAAAAAAAAAAGAGATAAATAAAAATATTTGTTTTTTTGACAAAAATGTGAGGTGAAGTTGTGCGTTGTTTTAGTGTCATTTGAAGAGATTTAAGCATATTTTGATTTACGGGATAATATTGTGAATTATTTTGGCTTGGATTTGGATAATCGTCCCATGACTATATCCAGCGCTCGTCTTTGCCCCTCGGGCCTCACGTCTTTGCGTCGGGGCATTATATAGGGCTGTATATGGGATGATAAAGTGTGGTATTTATTCCAACACGTTTACATTGCTGGGTGTAATGAACAGCGTCCTCCGTGTGTCGTTAACGCGGCTCTAGACTGTAACATTCGTTTAAACTTTCTGCAATTGACCTTCAATTTATGCAACAAAATCTTTTACGCATACAGTGCAGTGGGACACTTTTTAAATCCTTGTTTCCAGATTTTTCTTGTCATTTTTACAAGTTACAGTTAGATGCAAAACAGCCTGGATCTTAGGAAGTCCTTCATTTGGTCACATTGAAGCCTCTTTAATCCCAATGCTCGGGACAGAGGAGAAAGTAAAAGCATTTCTGCAGACGCACGTAAGTCCCACATTCCTCAGCTGATCTGCTTTTGTTGTCGTAACGCTGTGATCTGTCAGCCTGACGGGAACACAGAGGAAGATAATACTGTGGCTTTGTAAGACCAGCAGCGGAGACCTTTTCCCGTGGCCTCTGGTTTTACCTTCGCCTGCTGCTTTCTAGTTAAGCGTTAAGACATTCGGCCCACAAGCGTTTTCGTTGATTTCTTTCTTTGCCTTTTAGAAAAGTGACCCAGACTGGACACAGAGCAGTGAGTCTGAGCTGAGGTTTACGTTTCTTTAGTGTTTGCAAAGTGTTTTTAATCTGCCCAAAGATCTGCGCCTCGTCACACCCGACCTCACGGCGCGTTGTTGGCTCTGATAATACGCTGTAATCAGTGAGACTTTGCGTAGCCGGGTGTGTGTCCAATCAGCTGAATTTACCTCAGCTGGACTCGCAGCAAAGTGTCGAAACATCTCAAAGGTCATCGAGAGAAATGGGAGGCACCTGGGCTTCATTTTAATTATTAATTGAGTCATAGCCAATGATATTTACATTGTTTTAATTTGGATAAATTTGCAAAAAATCTCTAAAAATCCTGTTTTCACTTTTGTCATTACGGTGTATTCAGTGTGGATTGAAATAAATGTAAACAATTTTAGCATATGGCTGCAATATAAAAAAAAAAGTGAAAAAGTCTGAATACTTGCTGAATGCAGTGTATTATAAATTGTTGTTGCTTGAAAAAAAATACTTAAAAAGTTCCTTTTAGTTGCCGCTTGCAGTCTCAATTAGACACTGAGTTTAATTTTTGTTTCATTATTTATTTATTTTGTCATAATCGTCGTTTAGACACATTTCAATGGTTCAGTTCATTTTACGGAGACAATGAGCACCAAAGTATAATTCTTTCAGATTCACCGGCTTGGTAAAGTGTTGACCTTTCTTCCTTTGTGGCGGTCGTAGAGTCCGAATATATATTCTTCAATTATTTATATTCCTTCAGTCCGAAACCGTCCACTGCTCAGTTGTGAACATTGTCATGTGAAATGCATATTTCCCTGCTATAAACCACGTTTTCTCTTCTTCCTGCACCAAGTTGTTGGGTGTTTGTTTTTGCTACCTTGCTTCCTACAAAATAAAAGCGTCCCCACCTGTTTAATTCTCACCTCTTCTGTCTATTAATTGTCTCGAGAGTGTACGTAATATTCATACTGGTTTAAATAAACAAATTTCATAGCATTTCCCATATTTTTTTTTTGGGAAAGGAATGAAAGACGTGTCTCATTTTGAGTTGAGAGATTGAAGTAAATAAAAGACTGTTTTTCTCCGGCAGGTGATAGCGATAGTGATGGACATGCTCACGGACGCCCAGATCCTGCAGGACCTGATGGACGCGGCCTGTCGTCGCTCCGTGCCCATTTACATTCTGTTGGATAACCAAGGCGTGCCGCACTTCCTGGACATCTGCCACAGGCTGCAGATCGGCTCCCGGCACCTTCGGGTAAGTCGGCACAATTACATGGGAGATGAATGTAGCAGGAAAATGCTCCGGAAAACTGTTGATAAATCTGAATCGTCCCCGAACTGGAGAGCATTCATGTCACCGCACTGAGTCTTATGAATTACCTTCATATCAGAACACACTACCTGTTCAAACCCTTGTCAAAAAGGTCTGAAAGAAGAATGTTTCTGAAGCTGTTTGTCTGCTGTTCGTGCTCTAAACACATTATGGAGGCAAACATTTAGAATTCAATAGTATTTCATTAATCCAAGTGTGTAGAAGGAGTCAAATAAAGTAGCGTGACGTGAAAATAGGACACGTGTTCGCTGGAGAAGGGATGATGGAGTCACATAAAACCAGATGGTTAAACAAAGCTATTTATTAACAGTATAAGGAAACTACAGTAACTGGGTTAAGAACATGGAGAGAACAAAGGGAGGACTCTGAACGTGAGAGCAATAAGGCATCACAGCCAAACAAAGGAGATGATGACATCCACACACCCTAATGAACATAACACACACGGGAAAGACGGCATCGACCGTCGCCGTAGCAACAAGCACAATTATAATCGCAGCGCCGAAATCTCCACATTTCTTGAATTATTTTAACATTTATATTTAGCGCCGTCAACATTAAGTGGCGTCTGTGATCAGATCAGATGCGCTGACGGTTGTCATGGCGAACATACAAACCATCTAGTGTCCGCAGCTTTGGTACGTTTGATTCTGCCGGCTGTGTTTTCCTGACTGTGACCCTCTGGCTGCAGAACATCCGCACCAGAACGCTTCAGGGCAGTGGCTTCAGCCTGTCCTTCGGCAGACTGCCGGGCTCCCTCTGCAACAAGTACATGCTGGTGGACGGGGACAAAGTCGTGTTTGGCTCGTACAGGTGAGGACTGACTGTGATCGGTGACAAACCAAAGTCTGATGGTCAGAGAACCACCAGCCGTGAGAATCCATCCAATAGTTGTTGAGATAGTTCAGTTGCATGGTTACTGCAAACAATAATCCTAAAAACAATAGTCCGAGCTACAGAAGGAGACATAAGTTGGAATGAACTGGAGTCTCCTCAACGCTTTATCCTTGAAACTCTTCTTTGCATTGGTTGGTTTTCACTATTCTTTCTATAATGACTTAATGGACCAATGGCGACACACAGAATCTAACGAAGTTGATAACTGTTGTCAAACTTGTCTCCGTCCCAGTTTCTCCTGGTGTACGTCTCGTATGGACCGGAACATGATCACCGTGATGACGGGGCAGGTGGTTGACTCCTTCGACCAGGACTTCCGTGAGCTTTACGCCATCTCTGAGAAGCTGGACCTCTACAAGGAGTTCCACATCAGCCCACCTGCTGCTCAGGCTACAATACGCTCCAAAGTGGGCCCCAAACGCCCGCCTCTACCGGCGACCACGTCCCGCTTCCAGGTTAGCTTAGGGGATTCGCGGAAAGCTGACATCCAAGTGCCTGCACACAAATACTACAACCCCAAATATTCACTGGTGTTTGGGGACATCCAACGTCCAACAGGGTCTCTGCAGGAGCCTGGGCCCAACAGAGGGGCAGCGCTGGCTGAGGTTCTTGAGGAAATGGACCCGGGAAGGCCACGAGTGACCAGCAGTGAGAAGGTGGACCGGCTGAGTCAGCTGCCCTCAGAAGCTGCAGGCTTAAGCTTCAAGAGGCCAAATGGAGTCACGCAGGACAAGAAGGGGCGGGTCGGCTGGAGGCAGAAACTCTTCAGGAAGAAGTCGTCCAGTAAGGATATTTTGGACATCGACCTGGCGGGCAGCACATGTCCTTCACCCACAGAAACTAACGTGACGGACGAGAACGAGGACGACTTCGTGATCGTGAAATCTCCATCCAGATGGGGCAATAAGAAGTCCGTGAAAGCGGGCCGGAGGACGGACTCCAAGCAGTCTGTTAACACTGCACAGGACAACGAGAGTAAGTCCGCAACATAAAGTACATATAAAGAACACATCTGGAATAAACACGACCTAATCCAGTGCTTCCCAACTAGACCACGAGACAATGAGCAGCATAGGAAGCCAGAGAGATAAACGTTTCGTGTGCTAATGTAGGAAAAACTATTTCTGTTGGGCTCGGTCAGAATTTATAGACATTTGCAGCAGGTTACGGTTTGTCACAGCTTGTCTTTTATTCGTTTTAAGGGTCACTCGTCAAAAGGTTTGGATCTATTCTTTGTTTAATAGCAAATACAGCAAAAGCACTTGAGCACTGCTCAATCGTTTATTATATTTTTTCGATCTGATGAATTTTCTCACGATGTTGTTTATTTCTCACAGGTGTTACGAGTCAGCGACGAGGGAAACCGTCATGTAAAGTGTCCTGAGGGGAACCTGCAGGTGCCTGACCACAGAATGGATTTTTAAAATGACTTCTTTGACACTAACGTCACCTTTTGATTGTGCAATATTGTAAGTACTTGACGCAGCACAAAGACCACATGAATGTACAGTTTTTGTTTTGTTTTTCGTGCCAAATTTAAAACGTTGAGTCAACAATCAATATGCTCGGGCGTATATCTCTGCAGATGTGCACAGAGGTTTGAGGACTTGCCAGCTTGATTGTTCTTGATGCTGATATACTTGATGTAGAGTTGATCCTACTTTTTATTTCTGCAAACAGACGTTGTGTTCAGGTACAAGAGCATTTTTTAAAGGAAGCGTTTTTTTTTCTGAGGTTAGAAATTCACACACCTCTTCAATCATCCAAAAGGTGAAACTCATGAAAGATGTGTGAGAGCAAAGCAAAAGAACCTTTCACACATATCTACCGTTACATGTGTCCGGGACTGTAATACGCACAGTGTTATGTCAATGTCCACCTCTCCCCACACACTCTGCTCAATAAACAGTTTCTGATTTAAAGACCGATCTAAATTGTTTATACTAAGATTCAAATTGTAGTCTGAAAACTATTGAATGACTTTTAAATATTTTTTATTACATTTCTGTGACGGAAAATGTATTTTCATTGAATTTGAAATAACTGGTTTTGCCATTTTTTTTTTTAAATTAATGTAATTAACGTTCAAAGCCGAGGCATCACTGTGATGACTGCGCCCCCCAGTGGTGAGACACGGTCAACATTTACAGGAACTGATGCACAACTGATGCACTGCACAAACCCACCGCGAGCTGCTTCTCTTTTAAGAGCTCTGATGGGAACTCGGGGGGTGGGGGGGGGGGGGGGTTGTGAGTAGCATGTGGCGCAACACTGAAACAGGAAGTCAGAGCTGCAGCAGGAAGAGGTGTTAACTAATATATAGAATAGCTTTACTGACACACAGCAGGCATGAAAATATGTTATTTCCTGTGAGAATTACTTCTTAATGTTTATCCCAAAACACAGAAGAGAATAAAGTTCAGTCAGAAAACATTTCATTTCTATGGTTTGATGAAAACAAACATTACAGAGTTGACCCTCAGTCACTCTATGATCACGTCTTTCTGTTGGGTTATTTTAAAGAATTTTAAATAGTTTAAATTGTTTTGTAGAAAAAAATCTGTATTTTTATGTTTATAGATGTGTATGTGTTAAAACGTGTGTGTCGGGATCTTTATACAATGTAGGTTTCATAACATCGAAAAAAGGCTTTTTTAAAATTTATTATTATTATTATATAAGTATTTTTGACTCTTTGGGATAAACATGACTTTTGTTGAGGAATGTTGCACGAATGAAACCATGAAGTTTACAATAAATACACGACAGGAGACTTTAATCCAATTAATTATCACGGATTTTGACATTTTCCGGGGAATAAAAGTGCAACAACACCGGGTGTAGGTTAAATGTTCTGTGTATATTCATCAATACAGCATCAAGAACAAGTAGGTTAATATCTTTACTGTATATATAATTTATGTAATGAAGAAGGCCAGATGAAGCTGTACACTTGTGCTCGTGCAATAAAATCGGTCAAATTTGATGGTTTCTAAACCTGTATATGTGATATTTCACATTTATTTACAAGGTGCTTTAGGTGCTTTACCCTTCAAGAAGCACAAGCACACACACAGTCCATAAATACGAGAGTAAGGTGTGTGTGTGGTCTGGTGGTTTCAGGGTGCGTTCACAAACACAGCTGTCACTTTGCTCCAAAAACAGGATCCAGTCTTGCATGTCGACAAGCGACGGAATACTTTTTATTAAATAATTCATGAGAACATAACACATGTAATACTTACACCGACATACAATGGAATGTACAGCTAAACGATTTCTTTCATATATTACAGTTTAAGCATTGCAATAAAATCAAAACGGACATAATGCATATTGCACTTATTGCACTGAGCTATGAAGGGTAAGTGAAATATTGCAGGCTCTGATTGGAACAAGTGCAAATTCTATGTCAAAAGTACCAGAAATTGTACAACAACATAAAAAAAAATTATAATAATTACCCAAAACGCCTAAAAATATATATATATATATAAACATAGGTGACTCGTGAAATGACACCTAACGGGAACAGTAGAAATAATGACCCACTGGACTGAAGTGAAGCTGTTTGCTGTTGCTTCACTTCGTTTCTGACGAGTGTTAGGAAGCTGAGGAGCATCTTCTTTGTGTGCCACACACACACTGATCTGCTCCGACAACTCGTGCTTCATTTTGTCGTCCTGATCCCAGAAACTAAACGTGGAGGAGATGGATATCAGCCAAAAATCAACTCCTCGTGGCAGAAGATATATTGGGAAATGATCTGAGGCTTGTCGCGCTGACAGTGAGAAGAGCAACGCTTTCACCTTTGACGCCATTTAGCTCAGTTCTGTAAAAAGAGAAGTGGAAAGAGAAGTCCCTCTTTTAGCCTCCAGCGTTGTCCGTTGTGTTGTGGGGTGTTTAACACAACTTAAAGGGTTTCTTAAAGGGTCCCACCGGGGTGCAGTACTATGTGCGTCCACGGGGGGCGCTGGACCCCTCAGTCCTGAGGAGCCTGGTTTATCACCTTCTTCTTACGCACTGACACCAAGTCGTAGAACGGATCCTTGGTGATACTCGCCCTGTTTGGAGCAGAGAAGAGCGTCATTTCAGAGAGACCGTGTGTGTGTGTGTGAGAGTGTGTGTGTGTGAGAGTGAGAGTGAGAGAGTGCGTGTGTGTGTGTGTGTGTGTGTGGGCTTGTAATGCAGGCTGTTCTCATACACTGTTCGTAGTAATGCACTGTGACAACTCCTACTAAATCGGGAAAAAAAAGATTTATTTCTCCCGTTTATTTCTCAGTTATTTTAACTCAAGCGTCGACTTATTCGTACGCACACGTGTTATATATATATATATATATATATATAGAAAAAACTTAAGTGTTGCATGAGGATACCTTGGTACTGCTGAGTGAGGACATGATTTGTGAGGACGAACTAGCCTTATTAAAATGTTTTAGTCAAGAAACCTGCTTCATAATTGTCCTCACAAGTATAGTTATAAAAAACAAACAGGTATATATTTTTAAAAGCGTTTTTTTTTCTACAAAAGAAAGGTTAGATATTGATACAGAGCGACAGAAATCCTACAGGTGTTATCTTGTTTACAATTTATGTTAGAATCTGCAAGTTTGTGAGAAATAAAAAGTGAAAATTGAGAAATACTAAAAACATTTTTTAGTAAAAGAGTTTATTTGTGACAGTTTAGCACAAACACATTTTTACCTTTTGTTTTTGCCTTTGTGTGTTTACATTAGTTGATGTAACTTTTTCAAATATAAAAACTCTGTAATCATTTGCACTGAATCCAGAATCACTTCTGAATCTACAAATCACTCTGAATTGAATCGTGAGACACCGAAAGATTTACACCCCGTCTGCAAAATCCTGTAGGTGCATGCGTGTGTGTGTGTGTGTGTGTGTGTGTGTGGTCTGACCTGATGGCCTCGATCCAGGAGTCCCTCTCCTCTGCGCTGGCAGCACAGATGGTGTAGGACTGGTGCTTCCCCTCCACCACTCTGCCGTCCGTCTCCGTTTTACACGCTTTGATCTTCTGCCCTCGACTGTTGGGGTTGTACAGCTCCAGACAGTACTAGACGACACCAGAACCACGTGACAGTCAATTTGCAAAAATCTAAAATCTCTTCAGTGTTACAGTCTTACAGCCACAGGAACTATTCAACACATTAGCTGATGAGAAGCCAGAGCTGACAAACATCTCACCGGTTTGCGAGGATACGGCACCCCTCTCACACAGAGGTTCTCCAGAGGGATGATGCCTCGGGGCTCTTTGTCCTGCAGGTACATTAAGTGGAGATGGAGCGAGTCAGGTGATGTTTCAGGCGTCACAAAAGAAGAGACAGATTGACATCTAACAACACATTTTGATGGTAGCAGCCGAAACAAAGCAACGTCTACACTGGTGATGAAATGTGTGACGGAGGTGCAACTCCACGTCTTCCTGGTGAAGGTTGGAGTAATGTCTACGATGTTGTGTCAGCCTACTGTTACCCATCAGCTCCTCTAAGAGCTGGTTCATAGGAGAATTCAGAGATTATCCAAACAAGTGAGCGGTGATTAGCGTTTGAATGCTGTTGACCAAGGACGTCTGCGTCTGTTTGGAGCAGGAAATGGTGAAAAAAGCCAAATTAAAGAAGTGAGCAGTGGTGGGGCCTGAGAGACTTTCACACGCTGTACGTCAGGAGAGCTAAAGGGAGCAGAGCGGGAGCCTCACAGTGGTGAACTCGAAGTAGTAGAGGCAGTTGTCAGTCAGGATGAACCACCGGCGCTTCCACGTCTTCACCCGACCTCCTGAAATACACAGAGCCAAAGATACGCATCAGACTGCATCACGTTGACGGTGCAGCGAGTGGTTTTCCTGCAAACAGGAACCGGTCTGGAGAAGTGTTTTACCGAGTTTGAGGAGCCAGCCTTCTCTGTCAGGGTTGAAGAAGGTGTGCGTGAGATCATTCCCGTCATCCTCGGGGATTTTGAAAGGCTCGTTGCGAATGCTCTCGTACAGTTTCTGAGGAGAGAAGAGGTTAAAGGGACATAAATGGCGACTGTGTGTGTGGCGTAACCGAGCTCAGAGGAATCGGAGGTTAAATCCTGCGGTCGTCGTTATAGTTATGATTTTACTCACTCGAGTCTGTGAGAGACTTCAGTTATGAACAAGTGTGTGTTTCTGTTCCAGATCATGTGGTGATTGTGACATAGTTGTTTTTTTTATGTGTTAATCCCACCAGAGAAAGTACCTCATGGTTCTTTAAGGTTTCACATTAATTCATAACAAATAAATACATTTAATACAATTATTTTCATCTGTATATCAGCCTCTGACATCCTGCAAAGATCATGCATGCATAATATCCCGTCTACGCTTCTGCCGTACTCTACACGAGGAAGAGATTGATTTCTTTTCCTCGCTGTGACTGATTGGCTGTTCTCACCGACAGCAGGTCGTTCGGTAGATTCTCTCCGTTGTTGATGCCTCTGTTCATGGAGATGAAACGCTCCAGGGTGGTCTTGTCCTTCACGTTGGGGTTGTGGAGGCTTGTGTTGAGCATGATGATGGCAAAGGACAGGATGTAGCACGTGTCTGGTGTTAGAGAGAGGACGCACACACACACACACACATACACAGAGTGAGACACAGCAACATAATGTTCAGCCTGTAGTTCACATAAGTAGAGAGTCAGTGAAGAAGAAGAAAGAAGAAATGAAGGTCACAAAAACAAACAGAGAGGCGATGTGGTCACGACCCCCCCCCCACACACACACACACACACACAGTCCAGACAGGAAGTGGACTGATGTATATTCTCACCGGTCGACTGGAAGACGTGAGTGTTGCAGTTGCAGTAGCGCATCGCGAAGGCCTCCATCATGCGGTCGATCTTCTGGGCTTCACCAGGGAGACGGAAACTCCACAGGAACTGTCTGTCACATAAACGCCACAAAAACATGAACCTCTGCATGTAGCGTGTGCACGTTCATCCTGCAGGCCTGTGGCCAGCAGACGCACCGCACATCTGCAGAGTGTGTGTGCGACGCGGGTCATTCGTGGGACTTTATGTGATCATGCTAACGTTTACTCAACATGGTCACAAAGTCCTGCATCTCATGTTAGATGTACTTAGTACCTACATGTGCATATTTAACGTCACCTCCGTCTACTTCACTACACTTAGAGACAACCGTGATACTCTTTATGTCACTGTGTTGATTTGACTGCTATAGTTACTAACGCAGAGTTACTCGTAGCTTATCAAGAAACTGAACTTTGAATTTCCACAAAGTTGGAGGATTCACAAGAGACAGTTTAGACTAAAGCCGGCGCAGACTGCAGGACTTTTAGAGCCCGAACTTATTTGTAACTCGGGTCACGCACATGAGGAGAAACTTGGACAGATGTTCTCTAATCTCAAACATGCACACACGACAAGATTTGAAAGTAAGGGTGCGTCACACACTACATTATTGAGATGATCGTGCCAGAGCGAAGCAGATGGAAACAAAATGGAGCCTGACGTGGTGCAACAAGTTGCTGCGGTGATGAAAATAGAGAATCTGCTGTAAATCTAAGTGTCTACAGCCATGCTAGCATCAGGATGCTAACATGCTAACATTTAACAGGTTCTCTGCTCTTTAAACTCTGCAACTCTGCATAGAATCGATTTTATCGAGTGTATTTGTGATACTCGAGACTGGAAAAGGTTGAGAAGAGACAGGAGGGGAACTACAGGGGGCTGACCTGAGGGCCTGCACCAGGTTGAGGTCGGAGAACTCGTGCAGCTCCACAAAGGCCTTCAGGGTCTGGAGGTGGAGCTCCTCCCTGCGGGACAGAAGGGCGGAGGAAGGCACGTGAAACCTCTGTCGCAGCCTGCACTCAGATCTCTCTTTCCTCCTCCTGCTGTTACTCCTTTCCTCCTCTTTTTTCTTTACCTCATTTTTCCCCATCTTCCTCCCCTCATGGCTGCTTGCCCATCCTCCACCTTTCTTTTTTAAAGACCTTCTCTTCCTATCATATATCTCCTCCTCTTCCTCCTCCTTTATCTAGTTGATTTGTGTTAACCTTCTGTCTTCTTCTTCTTCTGTCTCAAATCCTCAGAGTCCCCCTCATCTCTTTTCAGTTCTTGCTACTCTTTGCTTTGTATCCTCATCATTTCTATTTGTCTCCTCCTCTTCCTCACCTTTCTCCAAGAAATTCTCCGATGGCCGTCTTGTTGAGCCCCTCCTCCTTGTAGAGGAACTCAGCGATGGATTGAGCACATTCATCCAGCAGCTTATTCTCCACCAGGTAATTGATGCCCTGCACACACACACACACACACACACACACACACACACACACACACACAC
>CALSCE010004105.1:992769-1003512 GCA_943593645.1 Bovichtus variegatus
ACACACACACACACACACACACACACACACACACACACACACACACAGGTAAGTAGCATTCTTAGTTTATGACACAGTGTTCTAAACCAGGCACTTTATCAGGGGATCCACTGAATAATGCAATTTGAATAAAATGACCGTCTGTCTAAAAGTATAAAAGTGGTATTCACATGTTGAAAAGTGTTAGAATACAAATAGTTCCAATGGCGTGTACAAGAGTACGAATGGTAGAAAGCAGCATGTGTATGGGGAGGGGGTGGGGGGGTGGGCGTTATGCCCCCAAAACGTTTGAGAACCCCTGTTTCACACACACATGTACACACACACGTACACACACTGCCCACTTTGGGTAAATGTGTTTAGTTTCATCATGAGCTCATCACCGGTCGGTAAGACCGGGCAAACTTGCAGCTTCTGTAATTCTAATTCCTTAAAACCAATTTCTATTCCTCTTTCTCTTCCATCAGAGGGTTTGGAGAGGAAAATGATGATTAAAAATATATGTTCTATGGAAATAGAATATATATAAAAGATCTCTAAAAGTAGCAGCTGCTAACACAGCAGTTCAACGTCCCAAAACTAACACATATGCAACTATAAACCAGAGTTATTTTAATACTCAGTAGCTCTATGTACTGTGTTCATGCTCGATGAGGTTGTGCTTCTTTCCTAAAATTGAGAAACCCAAATTATTTAACAGAAAATTAAAAAAGCAAAGCATAGAGTGCAGAGAAAGAGTAAAAGAAAGAGTGTTAAATGTAATTTAGTGAAAAGCATCTTACCACATTGCTTTTCCATATTACATTATCATATAAGTTATATATACATATATATATATATATGTATATATACATAGATTGTATATACGAAGTGTATGTAATGTGTGGACTGTGGTTTAGAAGCCTTGATTTTTGGTGTTTTCACCATCTTCCTCTTGTTTTTTGCAACTAGACGTGACAACAAGATGAAAACATGAAGAGCACACCTGAAAACAGCAACCTGTCAATCACAAGGTGGCCCCGCGCCAAAATAATGTGCTGCTTTATCGTCTATTTAACTCTACATGGGACATAATTCACAAAATGAACATCGTGCTGTGTTGAAGAAGACTTGAAACTAGAGATTGAGACATGAACTCGTCAGGAAAATGTTCACTGAGCTAATAAACCAAGTGAGAAGTAGGAACATTTTCTCATAGACTTCTACACAATGTTTCAGAAGTTTAAGGCACCTCTGTGTCGGCTTCACTTCACAGGTTAGAAAGGGTGTTATTTGTGTCTGTGTACTTGATCTAAGAATCTAAACATCATCTTATAATAGAAAGTATAGAAGAAACACCAACTGCAGCTGAGATGAGACTTATTCCAGTAAACAAAAATTGCAACGCTTTACTTTGTATTTGTTGACGCAAACATTTGCTTTCACATTAGCTTGACGTGCCACTGAAACCACAGACTGCTGTGGACCTGCACCAGTGTCAGTTTGACTCACAGCAGCTCCGCTGTGGTTGAGTGGGAGGAAGTCCACACAGTGACAAGCAAGAGCCGTCTGCTGGAGGTGCTCATTTGATAAGGCTCAAAGACACACGGTGACATTTATAAAAAAATATATATATATATTTTAAACCATTCAAGAATAGCAAGAGGTCATTTCTCACCAAGCATTATGCTAAACAAGATATCATTTAATAATATTATAATAATAATTTAATATAAACTAATTCAATTTAATACATATATATACATATACATATATATATTTATATATATATGTATATGTATATATAACTAGCTAGTGTGTTGACTTCTGTCTCAACAGACATGCAGACTCTTCTTCACCTTTTTGGGGTCCATGTTGAATTTCTTCTTCCCATTTGAAAACTGTTTGCTCTTCTCCATGGTCTTGCTGCAGGAAAAACAAAAAAACAAAACAATTATAGTATTTATTTGGGGTTTTGTTGTAACTTACATTCTATCAGGCAGAAGCAGAATTATCCTCAAAACCTAATTATTTTCAAGCAAAATTCTTGGGATCTGTTAACTTTAAATACCACGTTCATTGTGATTCACGTTGCATCATCTTTAGCAGCCGTGCTAATTATATAGACTTAATTGGTTTTCCAAACTCTGTTCCACTAGCCTCAGCCAAACAGGGTTTATTCTATCTCAAGTTTTTCTGCTCATATTCTTAGTAAAAGTGTTACTTGTGCTTAACATAGCACCTTGTTATCTTTATTTATTGGATCCCAACAAACTAATAACTGTTCCATCTTTGCTAAAATGTGGATTTGAGGCTCTTAAATGTAACTATCCATCACAGACACACATATATATATATATATATATATTTAGCTTAAAGGAATAGTTCCACATTTTGGGAATATGCTTGACTGATGACACTGTTTCTTTGAATCCTTGATGGTAAGGACATTGAGAACAGAGCATTTGTGGAACAGAAGACAATCCAGCGGTGAGTGAAAGTTTATAAAAAGCAAATGCGAAACGGAAACATGAGTCATTGACAAATTAAGTAGGAGTTCTTTACAAAGATCGACTGGTTAGCGAGGGAGGTGCGGGGATTTCCCAAAGTAAAACTCACTTTTCCTCTCCAGACTCGAAGCTGAGAATACCTGCCATGATGTTGTCTATCTCCATCTTCAACTTCTGCACAGGATGAAAGAAGAAGAATAATAATAATAATTAATATTAAGAGCAGGACATCTCAAGATCCACAGTGACGATCAAAAAATGAATGAATTAATACGGCATTTTCTTTAGCTGACACATATTGACAAAGTGTGTGTGTGTGTGTGTGTGTGTGTGTGTGTGTGTGTACCTGGATATCATCCAGAAGGTCTTTCTTATACGTCTTGATGCTCTCAATCTCCATCTTCTCATCTGCTGTAAAATCTGAGGAAACTGTACAAACATTTTAAAACAATGTCAATCACATTCTCAGGAATTTAGACGCCACATTTAATCATCAGCCCACACAACTTTCATCAGATTATTTTAGTTAAAATGATGACATCATCTACGTTGATGGTGTAGAGTTCAGATATTCAGATTCTGAAGGTTTGAGCTCCTTCGTTTGGATAAAGATGAAGTTTAAATGTGTTTCTTTAGTTTTAAAAGCATTACTTTCACGTTGTTCTGTTTAATTTGACACAACTACGCACAGTATCAGTGTAGAGTTTATTTAAATATAACCACAGCACAAGGAAGAGAGGTTTCTCTGGAAGAGATGCGAGATGGGTGGTTTTCTCATGAAAGATATCAGTCACCGCAAAATATAACACACGAAAACGATAAATATTCAGACACAGCCAACAGGCGTCCATACCTTTAACCCACTGCACTGCTACACTTATCAGGTAATCTATCAATAAGTTAAGAGTGACAAGAAACAAGAGTAAAGCCACAGTGAGGCACTACTTCTAAAAGCCACATGCTAATGTCAGCATGCTAACATGCTAAGATGCTCACTCTCCCTATGTTTATCATCTTAGTTCAGCATGTTAGCAGTAAACACAAAGTCCAGTTGAGGCTGATTTGCATGTCAGTAGTTTTGCAGGTATTTAGTCAGAATTTAAATCAAAATTTCTCTCAATTTTACTACTTTCTCTCAATTTTGCTACCCCAATTTTTCTCCAAATTTGGGGTAGCTGTGAACACGTATGCACACACACACTCTATTTTAGGGCGCGGGGCAAACCATCACTAATTAAAAGGGAGCTCTGCCTCCTACAAGGGTCTCAACCAACCATGAGTTTCGCCATGGTTAGTTTACTTGGTTTACTTTGTCCCCACGGGAATGAAGGAGTTGAGAAACATTTTGTAAAGTAACAAATTACATTCTCACAACTTTCTTCTCACTACTTTCTTGCACGAATAATCAGCTGCAGCAACTGCATGCTGGAAAGAAGCTTTAGGCAAAGTTAGAAGGCTCATCTGAACGTCAGCAAGCGGAGAGTGGTTCCCACAAGACAAAAACAGAAGTCATATAAATGTCTCTCTCATCAGCATAGAAGATTTAAAGATAAACACAGCAGAGTGTTTAATAGTAGGCTGCCAGTAAAACTCAACCTGAGAGTATGGGCTCTGCGGTGCCTCCCTCAGTAATGAGAACATTTGTTTTACACACCAGCATGTTTGTCAAATATTGCTCTTGTAGAATATAAAGTCACGCAATCGTATCTCTTCCTGTAGAGATCTGCACGCTGTTTAGCGTCATTGATCTCACCACAGGACTTCCACATCCCCACCCTTCCTTTAGATACCTTGTGCAACAACACTGACAGGCATGAAACTCCTTATTTACGTATTTAATTTGAAAACTAATTGTGGACAATAGCTTGGCACTATGACTTTAACAGGGGGCTTGTTTTTAGATGTTTAACTAAAGATAACAACTTCTGTTTTTATATTATTATCAGCGACGTGCTGTCCAGCGGGTATGACTGCCTCTTCCCTATTTCAGCTGTTCGCCCTGTGCATCGTTTCACAACAGGATGCAGCTTGTGATGCACGGTATACTAAGAACGGTGCACCAATAACCTGAGTGTTTAAAACCACCTCTTGTCAAAGGTGCACTTATAGGTCGCACCAGAAAGAGCGAAATTCATCTTTAATGTATTTCAGCATCACAGCAGTTTCTAAAGTAGAAAGCTGAGTGTGAGGAGATGGACGTTGTTACACTGGGACATTATTCAACATGAAAGTCTTTCTTTTTCTTCTATATGTTGTGTCATGAACCCAGTGTGTTGATGACGCTCCAATATTACAAATATCAAATACATAAACATTGACCGGAGAGTTAAATACCTCGTCATGTGTAGGAATAAATAAAAACAGTATTTACACAGGTCAAAAAGAACAAGAGTTGACAGTGTCACGAAACAATGCCTTAAGACTCAACTTGAAATATTAAATACCACAAATGTTTTATAGTCTGATGAGGATAAAATTAAATATAAAATATGAGAACCCGCAATAAAAAAGAGAAGGACATCAAAACAGGTCTTACCCATTTGGAAATGAGTCATTTATATCCAAGAAAAAAGCAAAACTTGTCAATACCAAAGCAGGTACATAGAGTCGGGTCGAGATATTAAGATGTGTAGACTGCCAAGGCGTAGTGCAGTAACACTTGAATGAAGTAGATGTTCTTTTTTAACCCCACCTCTTCCCCATCCATCACAAAGTCAAGTACATCAGCATAAAGACAGGAAGGATGAAAACATCCTTCAAAATAAAAGCCTTACTGAATGGATTATTCCATGAAGTGAACCAATCAAGGAGGGTTGGATGGTCCTTTTGCTTTGAAATTGAATTTGCTATTTGAATATCACATTTTGTAGACCAATAATTTCTTCTGTGGAGGTGACAGAGAGTATTTAGAAATGTTGTTGAACAACGACAGTCAAGGCCACGATCTGAGCTTTGACAGCCGGGAATCTCGTCACGTGGTTGAAGCCCTGACTTATTCTACAGCACTGCTGTTGACTCTGACAGAAATTAAATGGTCGTTTGGTGTTATATGATGAAAAAGATTCATTTATTCTGTTTTGGCTGCAAACTTTTATTTTGAAGGTATTCCTTCTTGTCATCTTGTGATGCACTCAGGCTGACTTCACAGTGGAAAACCTTTGTTTAGAGCCCAAGTCGTGGGTGGTTAGTCGTGTGTTATTTATTTTTCTTTTACATGATCTTTTGGGCTTTTTGGCTTCATTTGTGTAGTTGAACGACATGCAGCAAAGGGCCAAAGGTCAGATTCAAATCTGGGCCGTCGCTGCAAGGACTCCGCTTTAGCACATGGTGCGCCCGCTCTACCAGGTGACATACTAGGGCAACCCTAACGGTGTAGTTTTGCATGAGCATCTGTCGTGGTTGGTGGTTTGTCATTCTTGGAACCCACAGGCCATTGGTCGGACAACGATAACTTTCTAGGGACAACGGACAATATTTAGGGCGTTGTGGTGTAGCCAGGGGGTATTCGGGTAAAGACTTATTTTGCTGTTCGCTGCCCATTGTTTACAGTCCAATAAGCAAATGAAAACACGAGAATTGAGTTGAGAGACGACGTCTACGACCGGATTGTATATCGGCATTCATATGCAGATATCTGTTCAGAGAAATGAACAGAAGGGAAATGGTCATCAGACGAGAGCCAGTGGGTTCTGCCTCTTTAGCTTTGTTTAGTAGTGATTGGTCAATATTACTCGCACTACAAACAAAAACCAGAACGCATCCGATACCAAACTCGTTGCTTACAGATTCTGCATTCAAATGATATCTGTTTTTAGTGATTAGTTGGTATCTGATATTGTTGCTAAATGATTGAAATATAAAGACAACTTCCCTAAAAATGAATATTTGAAATCGTACAATACGTTGAGGACACTAAATGCAAGTAACGCTACATTTTCATAATCCAGAAGGATTTAGAAAGACAGCAGCTTCTACAGAGTAAAGTCATCTGAAGACGTAATCACTCCTGGAATAAGACCAAAGACTCTCCACTGCTGATGTTTACAGTTTTTGGAAATGCTAATAAATGACAAGATCGATGCTGAAGTGCCACCTAGTGGTAACAACGGGATATCACAGCTAATGTTATTTCTAGCTTATGAGCATGAACGTGTGTAGATGTGTTTTTACTGCTTTAACTTTTTTTTGTTCATTTGTTTCCATTTGCTATCACTTTACAAATTAAATCAAACTTATATTACATGAACTAAACTGTGTGTGTGTGTGTGTGTGTATGTGTGGGTGTGTGTGCGTGTGTGTGTGTGTGTGTGGGTGTGTGTGCGTGTGTGTGCGTGTGTGTGTGTGTGTGTGTGCACACATGATTGCAAATCTGCAAGCAAACAAAAGAGGAAGTTTCAAATGAAGCACAGTGTTATTTTTGAAAGTTCCCTCTTTCAAAACTCTTGATGGACATTTCACATTTCTCATCTTCTCAACACATTAATATAAAATATACATTTGCTCACTGCTTCTATAAGTTATGTTGTTCAGAAGGAGAGAAAAGAAAAAACACAACAAAACCAGAAGGGGAGATGGGTGCAAAAAGGAAGGAACTGAAGGAACTGAGGAAGAAAAAGAGGCAGCAAAGGGAGGGGAGCGAGGGAGGTGTGTAACAGTTTCCTGTAGTTGCTGATCTGCGTCTCTGAACCTTCCTCTTCGAGTCTGTTTCTGTCACAGTGAAGAGCACAGACGAAGCTGAGCGGAACAGGATGCAGGCTATCAAATGTGTGGTCGTTGGAGATGGGTACGCCATTATTTTTACTTTACTTACATTGTTTTAACTTGAGCTGCCTTCAGGTATTGAACCGGGAGGTGTTAACCCATCTGATGTACGATGGAGACGTTTAGCTCCAGGCTCACAATTTTGGCTTATTTGATGAATGTCAAAGATTTTCACCTGGCCTGAGCTGCCTCGAGTAACAGTTTGGTCAACTTCCGCAGTGATGATGTGGTGTTCACTCAGCGGTTCTCCTGAACTTGTTGAAGAACACAGTATGTGCAGTGTTACATGTAGATCTTTAGGTGTGTGTTTGACAGCACTGATTCAGAATGAGGGGCTGGATGGTGCAGGTCACAGCATGCAGGAACATGCTCTAATGCAGCGAGCTCTGAGCTCAGAATACAAGAACAGCCCACATAAAGTGACTCATACAGTGAAGCACAGAGCAGAAGGAAACAAGAAAAGAGCCGTTTAGTTAAAATTGATTATTGCTCTCTTTAATATTAGAAAACCCGCTGAATTTGTTTGGTCTAAAGGTTTAAATGTGCTCTCAGAACAAGTTTGGACAATGTTTCATCCACCACATCAGAAAAAGTAACTTCTACTCTTATTCTTGAAGGTGGGGCAAAAATGCCGGTTGTCAAGATGTGGGAAATTGTAAAGCGGAAGTATTGTAGTTGTTACTGCAAGAGCAGTTGAAGAAAATTAAACATTTACAGGTAGCTAGTGCAGCTCCATTTCCTTGTGTGTGTGGAGCTTCCTGCTGTGTGTTAATGTGACTCTGTGATTTCAAGTTGAAGAGAGGAGAAGCAGGGAGACTGAGTGTAACTACTAGGAAAGTGAGACATTTTGTATTATTTCCATTTACTTTAGCAGGCTTTAAGGCGAGACACCCCAGGAAAAAACAGATGTTTTATTATGCACTTTGCTGCCATAACATGTCTTATTTCAGACTAGTGGAAAGAAAACCGCCACATTTAGCAGTTTATTTGAGTAACTTTGCCTATTTGCGTTTGTAGATTTTTCCTAAATTCACCAAAAGTTAGCATTACATAACAGCACAAACAGATGGAGCTTGTGGAGACGTTACCGTCTTTCAAAAGTCTCTCAGCAGCGTCATTGTCTGCGTGATGTGGGAACATGTTTGTAACTTCTGAGAGAAAGAGAAGAGGAAGTTGTTCTTAGGTTGTAGGGAAGTCAGTCGTCTCTAAACGAGTCACTGTGAACATACAAGTCAACATGCTGCTGTCATATGGCCTGAAACAGCATCCAGCACTATACTGAACTGTTGGCCTGCTGGATGTTTCCACAACTGTTCGGTTCATAAAACATTTTCAAAGTACTTTTCTTTGAATCCAGCATTGTTCACAACCATGTTTACTAGCTGGCAGTCTTCTCTCTCTCCACCTGTGGATCAGTGGAGTAGTGCGACACCAGAGGCTGGACAGCATGTGACGGGGCCACTCATCCAAGAAAACGCTAAAACTCCACATTTGTTGACCTCTCACCATTGTTGGTTGCTCAGTGATTACAAACAAACCCACAGAACTTTGCATTTTTTCCTTAGACTGTATTAGTCATCGTGATGTCGCCCGTTGGTTTTAAACTACGGTTTTGAAGCTTCGAGTTTGGCATATTGTCCGTCGCCAGCTTAGTTTTTTGTAACCAGAAGTGACATTAGAAGGTGGAGTTAACCTAAAAGTTAACCTAAAACAGATCCAGACATTTTTAAGCGACCAAAATGTTAGTGGCACTAAAGCATACGCTGCTTTATCATCTATGTTAATCTCAATGGGACCATGTTTTCCAAAGTGAACATCATGCTGTGTTGAAGAAGACTTGAAACTAGCGATCAAGTGAGAAGTAGTGTTATTTTGCTCATAGACTTCTATACAATCAGACTTATTTTTGCAACCAGTGGAGTCACTGCCTGGTGGTCATTGTTAAGAATGCACTGGTTTCACTTTTCAGGTTGAGTATTTCAAATTCTACTGGAGATCCAGAACTTTCCAAAAAAAAATATCAACTATGGCAAACAGAATTTAAGAAAATATATATAAAATCTGGATTAAAAAACAGGAATAATTTCATGTGATAAAATAATGCAAGTGTTTGGTTTGAATATTTGACTGAGATTCAACACTGAGTTGGAACAAGCTGATACAGAAAATATATAATATACAGTTGATTGTGGTCCAACACGTATTTCTTTTGAATAAACTGTGTGAACATATTGTCCCGTTAGCGGGCGAGCTAACAAGCTTAGTAACTGACTGCTAGCTCAGAGCGCTTTTTCCCCCTCTTCATCTCTTTATTAAATACATGCATATAAAATCCTGAATGACACAGTACAGAGAAAATAGAAAGAGATTTGGAAAGCTGCTTTGACTGACTAGCATGTTGCTAACTAGCTAGCTTGTTGTCGCCAGCTGTGGTAGTTCACAGACGGGCCTTGCAAGTACACACTACGTCTCCACGCCTCCAGCAGCGCGGGTTTCATTTTGAAGCATGGAGGAATTTGTCCCACTTTGTGTTATGAGCAGACTTTGAGTTATTTAAGCAAAGTTTATGTTTTAGGGTGTTTTAAAGATCTAATACATAAAACACAACTAATAAAAACTGGGCCTAATTGTCCCTTGTAGACATCAAAGCTTTACTCTACTATATTCTATTTGCGGTGAACTAATCCTCGTGTTTTTGCTTTAATGTAGTTGAAGCCATTTGACTATTTCCTGTTGCTTGTTGGACTGAACCAAGTGGAGGGAGATGGGGAAGTCTCAAAGTCAAATCTGATAAATGAAAGAAAGTATGTTGTTGCTACGGTAACGAGACTCCATCCGACATAAGCAGAGACAGACATAAAGAAAAAGAAAGAGAACAAGAACAAGAGAATAAGAATAAAGAGCAGAAAGACAGAAACAGTGTGAGGAGGCATCTCATTTGAAGAGTTTGCCAAACTAAAACTAGTTAATGTCGGATGGTGTGAGCAAGGGGCCGAGAAGCTGATGAAAAACCAGATTAAAAAGAAAGAGACAGAGATCAGAGGTTGAGGTCTACAGCTCGGCCGGTTCCTGTTCTCAGTGCCAACTGATGCATCTGAAACAGATCACTTCCTATTTGACTCAAACACAGCCACAGGACACACATGGGCCTGCACTTCTACACCTCTGTGAGCCTTCACTGACATGATGCGCTGCTTAACTCACGAGCTGAGCTTAAACGTCGCAATTGCATTCCTAACCCAAACCTTCACACGCCACCTATTCCAACCTGAAGCGTAAAACCAAGTGAAATGACGACCTGATAACATGTCATGAAACCTAATGTCTAAAAGTCACGGTCCTCACAAAGATAGAAGTACCCACTCTCTCTCTCACACACACACACACACACACAGCGCTTTTCTTAGTTGTCAGCTGGGTAACTCACATTGAGTCATCCTGTTCCTGGGCTGGGCTTTAAAATGTCATCGTATATGATGAGAACCTGGATCAG
>CALSCE010004105.1:1103512-1122559 GCA_943593645.1 Bovichtus variegatus
TACTTCTAAATAAGAACAATAAGACTCATCGTGACAGTTTATATATTGATTATTCTCACAGAAGGACATAAGCTCGTAGTGCTTTGCGTTGTGATACAGTGAAATATCTCTCATCCCCCTTCAAGTAAAACAACAGAGTCAAATCAAATCAAATCAAGTTTATTTATATAGCCCAATATCACAAATTATACATTTGTCTCAGTGGGCTTTACAGCCTGTACAAAGTACGTCACCCTCTGTCCTTAGACCCTCACATCGCACAAGGAAAAACTCCCTTAAAAGATACCCCACAATTAGTGGGGGAAATATGGAAGAAACCTCAGGGAGAGCAACTGAGGAGGGATCCCTCTCCCAGGACGGACAGACGTGCAATAGGTGACGTGTGTACAGAAGAAACAGCATAGTTAAAAATACAACATGGACAATCTATGCGACAGAAAACATGATACGATGGTATATAAAAAAGATGGATCCAGGGGGATGTCAAGGCTTCCTGGTGTCAGGCAGGACCAGGGCAACAGGTGCAGCCACGATTCGCGGTCCAAAAGTAATCTTAAAGTAATCAGAGCTTTGTAATGAATGCTAAACATGCTAATGTCCACATGCTAACCACATGCTAACCACATGCTAACCACATGCTAAAGTCCACATGCTAACCACATGCTAACCACATGCTAACCACAGCAGGTTTAATACACCGTGCAGTATAACACACATGCTGCTGCTAACTGGGATAAAGCTCAGCGTGCACAGCAGGGAGTTCCCTCAAAGAGCGATACAATAGCAAAGCAAGGCCTCTTGATTTCTAACGTTTTGATGATCGCATCTGGACTCAGACTTATATTTCACTTTGTGGATCTGAAGCTGTAACTCGTCTGGCTGCTTCACGGTCAGAGCTGTCAGTCTGCTGTGTGCTCTCCCTTTGTACCGCTGTCATGTCGCACATGAACACAGACAGGGCAGCTGGGTAAACTGTCCGAGCAGCTGACCCACCCGAGGATCTCACACACACACACACACACACGTTCAGAATGCATCACTCGCCACAGCAACACACACACACACACAGACAGACAAGCACAGAACTCTCTCAGTCAGGTGGATGGAGTTGTCTGTCACCTGAAGTACAAAGTGGAGCACCAACACTGTGTGTGTGTGTGTGTGTGTGTGTGTGTGTGTGTGTGTGTGTGGTCTCGGAGAGGGTGATGCTGTACTGATAGGAGGAGAGGAGCGAGGGATTAGATGGTATCTTAGTAACCTGCCCTGGTTACTGACTCCATTTTGTAGCCCTTCGTGTCTCAGACAGGAGGAGGAGACGATAAGAGGGGAGGAGACGATAAGAGAGGAGACGATAAGAGAGGAGACGATAAGAGAGGAGGAGACGATAAGAGGGGAGGAGACGATAAGAGAGGAGGAGACGATAAGAGAGGAGGAGACGATAAGAGAGGAGACGATAAGAGAGGAGGAGACGATAAGAGAGGAGACGATAAGAGAGGAGGAGACGATAAGAGAGGAGGAGACGATAAGAGGGGAGGAGACGATAAGAGAGGAGGAGACGATAAGAGGGGAGGAGACGATAAGAGGGGAGGAGACGATAAGAGGGGAGGAGACGATAAGAGAGGAGGAGACGATAAGAGGAGAGGTGACGATAAGAGAGGAGGAGACGATAAGAGAGGAGGAGACGATAAGAGAGGAGGAGACGATAAGAGGAGAGGAGACGATAAGAGGGGAGGAGACGATAAGAGGAGAGGAAGAGGAGCGTGAAGGAGGCATCACGTGCTGTCACAGGAACCTCCTCCTACAGATTGATTGACTCCATTTTGTCGGGATAAAACGCTCTCCAGCACGTTCTGGAAATCAAGAAAATCAGCGTTACGTTTCTTTATTAAACCATTAAAAGAGGATTTCACACGACCAGCTGAATTACACACAGCAGCACTTTCCACCACAAACACACTCACTAGTTGTTCCTCATCAAAGGACAACGCTGGACTTAAACATGTCTTTGAAATAATTCACTTTCAATGCTTGTCCAAGCCGCTGCTGCCTTTTATTGAAGTCGGAGAATTCTTCCTCTTATGTAGCTCTTGGCAAGAAAGCAAGTTTTTTCAGACAAAAAAAGAAAACACAAAAAAGAGACAAATAGATATTGACGTGCACCTGAAGTGCAGTTTTACTTTCAAAGATTCTGTAGGGTTGGTACATCTGTGAGGTTTATTTTCAATGAAGTTATATATGTATATTGACTTCTACTCTCCTGCTGCTGTTGCAGCTGTAAAACAGTGGAACAAATAGTTGAGTGCCAAACCTCTGCAAAATGATTCGTTTCAGTGTCAGAATTTGATCAATTTAGTTCAATAACATTTGGAAAGTCTACACGAGCCGCACCATGGAATTAGTTTTATCCCCTTTCATGTTAGCGTCGTGCTAACATGTGCATCAGCACTCAGAAGTCTCAGTCTCTGCTCTAAAGCACCGTGCAGCAAATCCTCCATTTTTTTTAAATGACCTCAACTTTCATAAATATCTCAATTTAAAAAAAAACCTCGATTTTGAAAAAAGACCTCAACTTTCATAAAAACTTTCGACTTTCAAAAAAATTACCTTAATTTAAAAAAAAATCTTCGATTATCGAAAAATTACCAACTTTCAAAAAACCTTTGATTTTTGAAAAAATTACCTTAATTTTCAAAAAAATCCTTCAATTTAAAAAAAATTACCTAAATTATCAAAAAAATCGTCAATTTTTTTTAAATAAACTCAATTTAAAAAAAAAAAAACGGCGATTTTGAAAAAAAGATCTCAACCTTCAAAAAAAACTTTCGATTTAAAAAAATGACCACAATTTTCAAAAAACCTTCAATTGTCGAAAAATAAATGAAATTTTCAAAAAAACATTTGATTTTGACAAAATGACCTCAATTGTCAAAAAATTCATCGATTTTGAAGAAATTACCCTCATTTAAAAAAAAAATAATTAGATTATCGAAAAATGGGTTAAATTTTCAAAAGAAACCTTCCATGTTTAAAAAATAAACTAAATATTAAAAAAAAAACTTAGATTTTGAAAAAAAGACCTCAACATTAAAAAAAAACTTTAAATTTTGAAAAAATTCTCAACTTTCAAAAAACCTTTTGATTTTCAAAAATATTACCTTAATTAAAAAAATATCTTTTGATTTTCAAAAATGACCCTAATTTTCAACAAAACTTTAATTTTGGAAAGATTGACCTCAACTTTCAAAAAAGCCTTCGATTATCAAAAAATGACCTTTATTAAAAAGAAATCTTTCGAATTTGAAAAACTGACCTAAAGTTCAAAAAAATTATTCAACTTTCAAGAAAATGTTCGATTTTCAAAATTATTACCTTCATTTTAAAAATATCTTTCCATTTTGAAAAAATTACCTAAAGCAGAGGTCTTCAACAGGGGGTCCGCGACCCCTAGGGGGTCCGCGAGGTACTGCAGGGGGTTGCAACATTTTTGGTTAATTAGACAATTTTTTATATTTAAAATTTTTTTTTTTTTTTTCATATGCAATGTCTCCTCCAGAAAGAATGCAAAGGGGGAAAAGGTAAACCATAAAAAATGTCGTCACAAAAAATCTGTAAATTAAGCATTATTATTATTATTATTATTATTATTGTTATAATTATTATTATTATTATTATTGTTATTATCATTGTTATTATTATTATTATTAAATAGATGGATAGAAAGAAAGAAAATAACCTATAGTGATAATTTGTTTGGCCATATTGTCTAGTTTTGTTTCTTCAAGACAACAATACAACATAATGTGATCAATTGTAATTTCAGACATTTAGGTGCAATAAAATACGGAATTTAAAAATGTATGTGTAAAAAATGTAATTAGTGGTTACCCTTACTAAATAAGATTAAATCATATTTCCACACAACTTTAACAGACTGTCTAATAAACTGATTTTATATGTCTATGCCTATATGTCCTCACATAACACGACGTCTGCGCTCAGCGTTATTTATACATTATACTTCATATCATTGTGTTCAGTACCTGTCATACTAACATGCAGAACTGCAGAGAATTTCCCCGCAGTCAAACCCCGTATTTTAAGAGAAAACCCAGAGGCACATTTAGCAAAACTGTTTGAAAAAGACATGAGGGATTATTCATAAAACTCCCCTGCAGGGCTGTCGTGACATTATGGGCATGAGGAAGTTTCTCCTTATTCATAAATTACAGTCAGTCTAAATATACCGTCTGACGACAGCAGTATTCTTTTGGGCTGTAAAGCGCTTTTATTAAATATTACTGAACATGCGCGTGGAGAACAAGGTGGTGGTGTACAAATACACTCACACACACATTCAGGAACAAACACTCAGCATGACAGGGATTAGTGAGGACAACAGTCTGTGTGAAGCCGTACAAAATAAAACAAGAATAGCATTTACTGAAATAAATTCATTTATAAAATTAAAATAAATTCAAGTAAGAATTATGAGTTGAAGTTTTATTTTTTATTTTTTTTTTTTTAAATGGTCTTTATTAGAGTTGAAATAATAAGTCTATGAGTGTTATGACTGTTAATTAATCGGCAACTTTTTTTGATAGATTGCTGTTTTTTTTTCAGTAAGGCTGATTTTTTTTGGAGCGAATAAAGCCATCAACCAATCACGTCGTGCGGAGAAGACAAGTTCAAAACCAGGGTCCGTAATCGTGGAGGCTCCGTCGTCCAAACCAAAATCACCAACTTTATTATTTCTTCCAACCTTGACAGAGGCACCGATCCATTACTTCTGCTCTTGCCTTTCAAAATAAAAGCCCTTTTCATATACACTGCGTAACTGTTTACCAGAGAGACTCTCCTATGGGTCCATACGTCCTGGTTCTCTCCTACCAAATGTTTTTAAATGTTATCAATAAACAGGATAACATTTAAAGGCGTTACCATGAGATGCAAAGAGCTGCTTTACTTTCTTCTTCTCTTACAGTCCCGTCCCTTCTTCTCCTCTGCAGGTCTTCTCCATCGTGATTTTCGGCTGCATCGCCAACGAGGGCTACATCAACCGCCCCTACGAAATGAAGGAGTACTGCATCTTCAACCGCAACCAGAACGCCTGTAATTATGGCGTCTTCATGGGCTCCATGGCCTTCCTCTGCTGCATGGCCTTCCTGGCTCTGGACGTCTACTTCCCGCAGATCAGCAGCGTCAAAGACCGTAAGAAGGCCGTGCTGGCTGACGTCGGGCTGTCAGGTAAACTCATATTCATGCTTCATCTTCCTTACGTCTTGACAGGAAAGGTACGACACAGCAGCTTGTTTTTCTTTTTCCTTTTAGACTTTTATTACTGAACTAGGCTTTAGAAATAAAAAATATGTAAAATCTCCTCTTTTTCTCCCTAAGTTCACTTCCCACATACAGTCTGAAGAATAGTGAAAGTCTTAAAACCAAGAAGAAATGTTGACTGTATAGAACAAACACAGAGACGGAGGCATGAACAGGGGAAATGATGATGATAATAATAATAATAATTCCAAGTTGAATAGCTCTTTGAAAACTCATAAAGTGCACAGCTTGTAAGGCAACAAAAAGTTAATAAAATCAATCAATAAAAGGCAATCAGAGAGCACCAATGCAGCGTTCTCGCTGGACGTACACAGAGACATCACTGCCAGGATTTACAGAAATACATTTCTTGACTGCGCAAATGTACCCTAAAGATAAGCACACCAAACAAATCTTAATTTATGGAAATCTTTGTCTAAGGTTTTGAGATGTCTCTTGTCTTGTCTATAAAAGTGGGGGCTGGGTTTCCGTACTGCAGCACAACAAACAGCAGCCTGATTTTACTAACGCGAAAGCGACACGTTGACAAAGAGATTAAATCGATGGTAAAATAAAACCCTAACCTAAAGCAACTTGCTGCTCTTGAATGTCGCTTTATCGATCACAAAGATGCGTGAAATGTGTTCGCATGTTCAGAGATGCACGGACACTTTTCTGTCATTCTGCACGGAGGGTCGCACAGTGAAATGCAGTTGTAGTCCGTTGGTGTTGCTCAAGCAAAACGAGCCCCGATGGAGCGAGGTCTGTGTAAAGACGTGGGCACGACAGCCTCTCGTGTCAGTCGATGATGCCTGAGTCTCATTGCATCATCAGCCAGGAGCAGGCCGGGCAGTGGAGCCGCCTCAGGTCTTAATTGGGTCAGCGTAGCTTCCATCTCGGCTCTTCCTCCCTCTCTCCCTGCGGCGGTCACTCCGCCCTCGGTGGTGTTTGGTCCGACAGGTCCGGCTCACTGGTTGGTTGGTCGTAAAGATGCCGTGGGCATTTATCATCTCAAGGTCCGCTGCACTTCAATCCCAACACTGCCTTCTTCAGCGCTGCTAGAAGTAGCTCCGTCTTAGGCCGTATGTGCTCCAGCAACGATTTAAAACAATAGTCCGTTTTCCAATTCTGACGTAGAACCAACGCGGGTGGAGGGGTGATTTGACGAGCACTTTGTTTAAAGCACCAGAATCACAAATGAAATAAGACGCTGTGACCACACAGCTGATGGGTATTGCTGCTTTAATAGTATAGAAAGTTGACTCACATGCATACGTGCTGTGTGTCAGCATTGCCCTCTACACAACTCATACGTTTCTACTCTTCCACACCAGTCTTGTGCTACCAGACGGCTTGTATTGCATTGTGGGAGGGGGTCAAGGTGCTTTTCTCGCCGATGAGTAATATCAGGTTCAAACATCAGAGGACATTTTTTATTCCCTCTCTCCTAGACAGATTTTCTCTTCCAGTCTATAAAAAAAGCCCCTGTGGGTGGGATGATACTCTTCTGGTGCTAACAGGCCTCTGAGACTCTGTGCTTTGGAGCCTCGGACTGAGTACTTGGATGTACTGATTACGTTTTAGCTCCTCAAATGCCTCACTTCCAACTGCAGTGGATGCTCTTTGAATCCCCTCAATATTTTGCTCTAGCAGGATAGATCTGCATCTGGTTTCGGGGGTAATTCCTGCTTTTTGTCTTTTTATTTTGCATGTGGCGTTCCACAAGGGTCAAGCTTTGGTCCCTTGTTGTTTTCAAATGATGCACAACTGTCTTCCTCATTGTGATGCTGATGATTTTTCATTTAATTTCCGCCTCTAGATCTCCAACTGTAGAGGTTAAGCTTTCTTGGCCTGCTTTACCAAAGTCAAAGTATTTTATTTATACTGTCTAAAGTCAAACATTGTCTTAGAGGGCTTCACAATATACACACGATCAAGAACATTGTATTGTTTGACCCTCGATTCAGACACAAAAATCCACTGCTTGTGTTTCACAAATCTGAGTGTGATTCTTTTTACAGCTTTTTAAAGGAATCATTTAACATTGGAGTGAATAGTTTTCTTTCTGAAACCTGGAAGAAGATTGCCTCTCGTGTGCTGCTACATTTATCTGGTTATTTCAACACTTTCTCGTCTCTCTTCCCAGCGTTCTGGTCCTTCATGTGGTTTGTGGGTTTCTGTTTCTTGGCCAACCAGTGGCAGGTGACCAAGCACGAGGACAACCCGCTGAGGGAGGGAGGGGACGCTGCCCGGGCAGCCATCACCTTCTCCTTCTTCTCCATCTTCACCTGGGTAAGAGCCTCCACCCTCATGGGCGCACAGTACAACACGACATGACACCTGCCCCCTGGTGGCAAAGGAGGCCTGAGAAGGCTCTGAACACTAGAGCTTATTATATTGACTTATATTAAGTCGATCGACAGAAAAATAATCGCCAACTATTTTGATAAATGGCAGAAAATTTGTTTTTCAGCGTCTCAAATATGGAGATGTCCTGCTTGTCTCTGTTTTCTGTCATGTTAAAGTGAAAATGTTTGGATTTTGGACTGAGAAAACAAGACAAGAGAAACTGGGATGGGCGTTGTGTTTTCCGTTTGTCCGTCTTCGGAGCGGCTTCAGGGAATTTCTTCAATTTTGAGATACAAATGTGGTCAAAGGTCAAGGTCACTGTGACCTCACAAAACTCACTTTTGGCCATAACTCAAGATTTCTAACGCTAATTATGACGACTTCACACACATGTATAATAAGATAGGATGACATTTTTGCACAGACAGGGATGTAAACTGCCACCAAAGACCAAAGATTCATCCATAGTGAAAATAACCGTGAGTTGCAGCCATTGTGGATCGACTTTGAAGAGCTTTTCAAAATGTTTGTGCCTTGACTAATGTTCCTCCATCTTCTTTTTGGTCCGCGTTGGGATGCGCGTGATCATGTCAGCGTGTGCACACGTGGACTCACGAGATGTTGTTCCAACAGGGCGCTCAGACTCTCTTCTCTCTGGAGAAGTTAAAGAACGTGTCGTTTGAAGAGGAATACACCAAGCTGTTCCCGCCTCAGCCCCGCCAACCTCTTGTGTGACCGCTCGCTCTCCTGCCTTAACCCTCCGCAGCTCGTCCCACGCGCCGCTGCCGCTTGACTGTGGCTGCACTTGTTTAAGCGCATTATAATGATGATGTATGCGCAGGTGGGTCGATCAATAAGTACGATGACTCAACAATAACATCGCCAAATGCCGAGATTTCTGGCCGTAAACTTCTACTTCAATCCCTCCAATCCGTTTTGGAACGGAAGCTCCGAACCAAAGAAAAAGAAAATGACATAATACATCATTTATAATAAGAAAAAGCGTGTAAACTGAACGTTTTTACTTCATATTCCAAGCTGGCAGGTTTGTTTCTTAAACAAGTGCAGTCTCACGTTGCAGAACAGGAAGCCTCCTCTTCTCATTGTTAACATGGAGCTTTGTCTTTTTGCTGCAACTACTTTTTAAAACGTGATTTCACTGTTTTTATACATTTTGTCCGAGTGCATGTGCTTGATACTGTTAAGGTTTCGTATTTATTTCGTTTTTTGATGCATTCAAAGTTTTCTCTTTGGTATTCTGACTCCATACCTTAAAGGAATAGTTCAACATTTTTGAGAAATACACCCCTGTTTTCAGTCTTCATGCTAAGCTACGCTAAGCTACGCTACGTGCACCAGCTGCTGGCTCCAGCTTCATATTAAACAGACAAAAATGTAAAAGTATTCCTTTAATTTCTCCTGTTTTTCACCTCAAAGTGTTCCCTGTATGCACTACCAAGCTTTCCCCTCTGGAACTATTTTATTAAGTTTAGCAGGTTGTTATTTTTTTATAGCTTTTTCAGATTAACTTCACGGACAGTTTTTAAGACAATTTAATTGAAGTATTAAACCGTTTTTATTGCATATGCATTGGATAGATTTCTATAGCTTGATGCATGTTATTGGGTCAAAATAAGTTTCATTACATGACTACTATAGAAAAATCTAAATTTACGACAATTATATTATTTTATCAAACAAAAACAACATTTTATTTTAAGATTTATTGACTTGTTTTCATATTATGCAATCAACCAACCCGACGAAATATTTAAAGACCCGAGACACACATAAAGAGTCTGAACTGTTCCGAGACGCTCATGAAACGCAAATAGACCCTTCTGAAAGCGCCCGCCAGCGAGAGCTTAAACCAACTCTGTGGTTTTCTCTTCCTCTCGCTCAGCGTCTGTGTTTGCTCGGTGGACTCGTGATATCTTTGGCTTTCGTCTTCGTCTTGAAACCTGTAGTTATGGACAGAAATGAGACGTGTGAGACTTTGCAGCTGTTTAATAATGCACACAGACGCTGTGGACTCCGGTGCAGCTGTGGCTGGTGTTTCCTCGGCCTTGTTGCACTGATGCCTGTAGAACTAACTTGCTCCGACTAAACGACGCTCAAACTATCTAATAAGCTTCACGAGCTTTCCAAGCCGACTAATCAGTGTTTCCTTCTCCCTCTTTGTTCTCTCTCTTCTCCTGAAACCTCTGCTCTAACACTTCTGCACCTCTGCTTCCACATCTATCCGTTTCATCCTTCTTCTTTCTCCTCTTCGTCTTCCTGCCGTCTTCCCTGTCCGATCGCTCCGTCCCCCAGGCGGGCCAGTCCTTCCTGGGCTTCCAGAGGTACAAGCTGGGGGCCGACTCAGCCCTCTTCTCCCAGGAATACACGGACCCCAGCCAGGACGCAGCCGGAGCCCCTTACAGCTCCTTCGGTGGGGACGACCTGGAGAGCCCAGGAGGAGGAGGAGGAGGAGGAGGAGGAGGAGGAGGAGGGGGCCAGGCCAACAGCGACGGGGCCTTTGACGGCACCGGAGGCTACCAGCGTCAGGACTACTGAGATATTGAAGGGAAATATACCAAGGGGGGGAGGATCTGGTGAAGTTACCCATAGGTCCTCATTCAGAGTAGGGTTCACATAGTCTCTGTTGCACAAAAAAAAAAAACAGTTTGGGTAAATATAGCGTTGACGCAAAACCAGCACCAATGGGTGCAAAACTATGTGCAATTAACATCTAAAACTGCAAAGGATATATTATTAACATTTAGTGGCAAATAGTTACATGTGTGTTTGGATTATAATAGTGACCAGACATATTCTCGTCTACAGTGCTCAACAATAATTATAATGTAAAGTAAAATGCCAGGTTGGGCTAGTTAATCTAGAGAAAAGAAGAACGGATTGATAACTTGTGCTCAAATGGCTGAAGACAAAGTTTATGAGCCGAAGCACAAGAGGTTAAACCTGACGATTAACTTTACGATGAATCCTGTGGTGATATGAAGAATACGATCCGATGTCTTGGGTGAGTTTCCATCCACGGACCCCGGGTTCAGACAGTATTGCGTTGGCGTTATTTTTACCCAAAGTTGTGTCCGTTTTGACAAAGAAATTTTTTTTTTTTTGTGTAGATGCAACAATTAATGCTTTTAGCTGCGGGATCTCGTACCTGTGGGCTGATTTCCATTTAAAAAAAAGAAGCTGAATTGGTCTCTAAGTCAGACACTGTGGGCAACTTTCCAGATTTTTGGGACACGATGTCAGTTCGGGGGGATGAACGGGGGGGTCGGGGGTGTGCAGACGGGTCACGCTGCAGCAGATCAAGGCTGGTGACCACTTTGCCTTTCATCCTCCAGCAAAATGACTGCAATTAGTGTTAGTTGAAACACACATGCAAGCACATAGCATATGGATTTTTAATATCAAACGAGCAACAGTGGCAGATCTGGCAACGTCTCCCCTCAGCTGAGCCGCCGGAGTGCGTTTGTGCGCGGGAGGAAAAGTCTCCTTTGGGGTTTTTTTTGTGTGGATGTTGGACAGACAGTTGTTTTTCTTGTTTCCCGCTTTTTCTTTCCTCTATTGTTGCCTTAGTGCTGACTGCCAAGCAAAATCCAACGAACACAGGGCAACACGAACCCAACACGCACAGTATCTCAGTTCTCTTTCGGCATCTTTAGAGCAAAAGTGTAGATGATTAAATGTCTTATTTGTGTCCTTAAGCACATAAGAAAAAAAAACCCCTGAACAAAAACAAACATCTGTCTTCATTATAGAGCGTCATAATTAACACAAACATGACAACTTACTCACAGGTTATTTATCGATTGTGTTTCCCACTTCACTTCAACAAATCCACAGATGAGGCAACCATGAACATCCTGAGTGTTTGTGAACATGCATCGCTCCACTTTCTTAAAGAATAAAGAATATCTATCTCTCTATGAATATATTTAAATCTATAATGCAGCATATTAGAGTGTTTTAAAAAAAAAAAAAAAATGCTTTATTTTAGGGCATTACGCTAGTTCTGTATAAAAAAAGAAAAGACAAAAGAAAGAAGATCTATGTTCTGTTGAGTGTTATTGTGATAAGACATGTGGTGAGGTCGTCCGTGCCTCGCTCATTACGTTGCTTTCAGGGTAAGGAGATGCTTTTATTTTGAGATAATAATACTAACTATAAAAGAAAAATACAGCAACAAAAATTGTGACCAAATTACCAAAGTATATATGCACATATACTTTATACCGTACAACCATGTAGACGTATAAGTGTGTGATGTTCCTTTGTGAAATACGTTTAAAAAAAAAAAAAGCAAAGTTAGATTTTAGAAAATGATTGTGTACAACTGTTTTTGTTGTGTTTGATTTTAACCAATAAAAATAAAGAAAATACTGATAAAGATATGAATTACTGGTCTGGGGTTTGATTTGCATTTTATTTTATGATTTTTACCTGCTAAGTTACAGTAAAAGTGTTTTTTAGTGTAAACTAATGTGGGGATACAATATGCTTATCAATGTTTTTACAAGCAAAGTAATAATCTACTGTAGATATAAACCTATTATAAGTGTTTTCAGTCCAGTTGTGATACTGAGCAGCTGCAGTGAGACAGAAATAATAGTAATAATATTAATAATAAACTTTATTTATAAAGCACTTCTTCTCAACAATGTTACAAAGTACTTAACAACAAGATAAAATACAATAAAACAATAATGAAGCTGCTTAGTTGTGTGATTTAGATTAGTTTTACAAATTTAATAAGCTTTAAAAGACCTTTAACAAAGACTAAGATTCATTTAGGTGCATTATCCAAATATGTAATTGTTTCCAGAATATATGCAATGCAATGCAATGCAATGCAATGCTTCCAAGTGTACTTCTTGCTGTGAATAAACTTCAAATGTCACTAAATGATGTTAATAATGATGCTCAAAAGGCCCAACAGCCGTCAGCAACATGTCGTTTATTATTGTAGTTCATAATTAACCCATACGGGGGCAATATTGTCAAATAAATCCTGTTCAGCAACAAAACGGAAGTTGTATCTATTAGATTTTTCTCATTTTTATAAATTAACTGAATTAAGAGTTGAAGTGTAAACGTTTTAAATAGCAAGTTTACAGAGAGCATATTGAAATAAAAATAATACATTCACGAGTTCGTCAAAATTACACAGATGCTGCCTTAAAGTGCTGTCGGAATTTTAGCAGACTATTGATGATCGGTCAATAATCAAAGTATAACACTTCAGAAGACACGAGGAGGGTAGACAGGAAGGTGAGCGCGTGACACCCGCGTCAACACCTCATCTAAAACAATATAAAGCCTGTGATTATGAACTTGTCTGCGTTAAATAGAAACAATTATCACATTTTCATTTACGTGTTATATTTTCTTGTTCATTAGTAACGATGCAACACCACAGTAGCCACGACACGTGTCCTTTTATTCATTTTTTATTTTTTATTTAATTTAATTATCAATTATTATCCACTAAATGCAATGGTATGTATGTCTTTCCCACCAACGCTTGGAATTCCGGACGCTGAAATTGATCCGCGAACGCAACGAGTACCGTCCAACATGGCGGCCCAGCGTAGGAATTTGATGCAGAGCGTAAGTTAAAACTCTATTTATCCCTCTCACTCACATGTAATGTCACATTTAATAACCTGTAACGAGTGTTTAGCTCTCGATAATCTCTCCCGGTGGGTTTCTGTGTTGGTTTTGTTCTGTTTCGGGCTTGTTTCGTGTCGTTCACTCATGCTAGTGCTAGCTTGTTGAGTTGAGTGCAGTGGTTTGCTAACAGTTAGCTTGATACTTCACTTTTAATGTGAAGTATTAGTGTGTAACCAGCACGGACAGCTAGCTAATACTACTAATAACAGGACGATATAACTACACATCTGACTTTGTGTCGCTCTCTGGGGCTCAGCATCAGCTAACTAGCAGATACTGTGTGTGTCAGACTGGAGTCTGTGGCTCCAGTGACTCTGTCAATCATATAAAGTCAAAGATCTTATTATATAACTTTATTATGCACCTTAGAGCTGCTTTATACTTATACAGCTCACACTGAGGACGTGTGGGGGAATGCATACAAACCCTGATCCAGCCTGATCCTTTCAAAGTTATAAGAATTGCAAATTAAAAGCACTTCAATTTTTAATATTTGGTATAAAGAGCAAAAAAAAGTAAATTATTCCCTAATAGTGTCCAAAAGTTTCATTAGAGAGAGAGTCAACATGATTTGAGAGGAATGTGTATGTTCAAGAAACAATTAATGAGGATTAATGCAAAGTATCATTGATAACATACATACATATATATATATATATATATATATATATATATATATATATATATATATATATATTATTTTATTTTTAAAGGGTGTAAGTGATTCACTTCTTCCTACATCTTTTTAAACATGAAATACTTAATTATGTCGCTTACTGAGTTCATTGTATGTGTTTTCTAGGTATTCTTTTTTTTGTTTTTTTACTTGTGTATATATATATATTTTTTTTATTTATTTTTTTTTACATGTTGGAAATTTAAATAAAATCCAACCTATTGTCGGCCTCTAATGTTGAAATCAGAATTGTAATTTTGGTGATTAGACTAGAAACTGCAGGAGAATACATGTTATTACCCTCTAACGCTTTATTTTCAGAGCAGTTTGCATGGTGCTTTTAGACATAATTTATTAATACTTTCTATTACAAGTCAACTCAATCTGGTTTGCACAAGAGAAAGTTATCAATACAAAAAAAAAGTGCCAAAATATAACATCCACGACAATGAATAAACAACTCCAGAAAAGAAAGAATACAGGAAAAAGAAAACAGGACGCACGAAAGACAGTAGAAAACTCCTAGAGAAGTTTTACAAAATCATTATTTTGGTGGACAAGCATTTGTAAATTGCATTTAATTCAAATTAATACAAACTGCAGAATTTATCCTGTGAAAACAGTTGATGGTTTTGATCCCTTTAATCTTCTGGTAGAATAATATTTGTTAACACTTTTTTTTGTATAACTCGAAGGTTTAGATAGTTGAGATTAATCCATGGGAGAAACTTGTACGTCTTGATGTTTTACGCTGTTTAAGAAAAGTATTTGTAAAGACAGTTACGTACATTTTTCATGATTCAACACTGTCACTATTTGAATGTCTGGGGTTAATTAAACTATAACAATACAGCTGTGTGTGTGTTTGTGTGCTGAGATGTTAGTGGAAAGGAGTATACATGTATGGACAATTGACTTGTTTTTGATTTTTCCCTTCTTTCCCCTGACAGCATCAGAGCTGGACAGACGACCTGCCGCTGTGCCAGATGTGTGGGGTTGGCACAGCAACCAACTGTGTGTACGGCCCCGACGGTAAAGGAACTCAGAGCCACCCCAACGAGGACGGACACCTCAGGTTCAGGTGAGACTCTCCGGAAACACCAAAGCCCTGAATAAGAACAGAGAATCCAGTCAAGTCAAACTTTATGATCCCACCAGAGGACATTTGGCTGCAGAAACTTATACAAACACACTCATCATCAAAACATAATCACATAATGCGTAATAGACAGTGCACAGGGACAAACAATACTTCAAATGAAGACTGAAACTACATCAGCAGGGTACTGCTTTGCTAAATAAAGAGACGTTGCATCTTTCTGTCCTCAGCCTGAAGGTAGGAGCTCAAACTGCTCCTGCAGGAGCTGATCATGAAGTCCAATATGGAAGTACAGAGATGAAAAGGAGTAACGGTCACGCCTGCAGTGATCACTAATGAGGAGGCAACAGCTGTGTGGTTCATGCTCAATACCTGCAAAGTTGACGTCTTTACACAAAAGCCTCAATTACACTTCTGCAGGGTAGACAAGGTTTTAAAAACAGAGTCTCTACCATTGTATTTAGGTCATTTACATACAGTATATTTAACTTACTCATATCAGGTCTACATCGGTATTTCTTGTCAAAGTAGTAATATATCTTAATATATCTTTTCGTATCTTCGCTTTGATTACGTGCTTACGATCTGGCATCTGGTCGCTCTGTTTTCATAGAGGTTGATGCTGAGAAACGTCCCGAACACAGCTAATAGGAGAATCTGCAGGATCTCTGCAGATACAGACACCACCACACACTTCTGATTCTTTCTGTATGAGTCTACAATGTTTTTTAGGAAAATCCTTCTCATTGTTCCTTTAAAAACATGCTTATTCTTGCTCAACTATAGGTATACTTACAGTATTATAGTATTCCTCGATTACAGTACATCCTCCACCTGCGGTTGAAGTGAAGGATGAACATCAGGTGTGGTTACACTTCACAGTCGCACTGACTGCATGTCTGCATCACTTTTATCTCAACATCTTCACATGCACTATACATTACCTCCTATTATTCGATGCTGGATGACTGACATGCTGAGTCATGTTGCTGCAAATACTACACGAGGAAGTGTGTCATTGAGAAAGCCGTGCACTCAAACTGCATTTCAACATTTACGGGAACTTAAATGTCAGCTCGTGTCGTCAGTTACTTACAATCTAAAGAGTTTTAGACGAAGGACGTTCTGTTTTTCAACTTCCCTCATTGCCTCATTGTAGTGAAACAAAAGCGTCTTTGTTGTTTTCCTCCTCCACCAATCAGAGGCGAGGACGGCTGCTTCCTGTACGGGGTTTTTAACGGTTATGACGGCAGCAGAGTGGCCAGCTTTGCCTCCCAGTGTCTGACGGCTGAACTGCTGCTCGGACAGCTCAACTCCAGCCACACAGACAACGACGTCCGCAGGATCCTCACGCAGGTCTGTTTGACATGTTGTCCACTCCGTATTTAGCTTTTGTGTCTCAGGGATAAATGGCGACAACGCTTTTTGAAATCTGTCCAGTGTTAAGTCCTTTCCATTGTGTTGTCAAACACTTAGAATAAGAATCTGTCCGTCACAGAAACACGCACTTCGAGTGGACGTACGTCGTCCGTGCAGAATTTGACAAATTGTTGCCTTTATAAGTCAGTTAGACACGAAAAACATGAGAAAATAGGGTCCAGGTTGAAAAATACCAAAGTGACCCTTTAATGATTAGATGGCAAGTAGTGAAGCTTATAATTTGATTTATAATTAAATGAGAAACACTCAGTTATAAGTGTACAGGCCGGGTCGTGCTGGAAAACATCTGTGAGCCATATTAAAAGTTAAACCTCCTTAAAGTGGAAGTTTAAAGTTTAATATTTCATCATATTTCAAATTTAAAATGTTGGTGCAACACAAATAAATTAACTAGTTTTACAGTTTTACTAAAGTTTAAAGAGATTTTAAGCTACTTTTAAAGTTTGCTGATTTAAAAACGTATATTTTGGTGCAGCCAAAGTGCTGAATTGGGTCTGAGGACACATCTGTTGTCTTCTTATGGTGTTAAAGTCACATCTCAAAGATTGTTTTTCTGTAGTCTGCAGCTTCAGTTAGTAGTGACTTCAGTCGAGGAAGCATAAAAGCATTTTAGATGTAAACAATTACCCAATGAATGTGTGAAACAAGAAGAAAGATTCATTTTTTATTCTAAAACTAATCATACACACAAAGTAGAGGAACTGTTAATAGAGTTTACTTTCACGATCTGCTTGCACGGTTTATAAAAGTTCCCAGATGTGCACGATGTAGTGCTTTAAAAGTAATGAGTAAAACCTTAAAATGAAACCTGAAGTTACCTGGAAGCCATTCACAAGCTGACCTGATTATGTTCGATGGCAGTTTACTGCTAATAAAGACAATGCACCGACACTAATTACCCCCCCCCCCGGGTTAAATTGATATTCTAATATTAGACGCCCTGTAGCTAATTAGAGCTGAAGTCTATAACAGCGACACTCTTATTCACATGCGTTTCTACAGTTATATTTAGAGCATGTGGCATTGATGAACCATGCAAATTGACCTGAATAATTGCAAACAAATTAACTATATTTTTTACGTTCACAGTAATATTCCACAGTTTTTCGGGAATACGAGAACATTCCTACGTTCATACGTGTCATGTAAACGGAATATTGTGCGTAGTGTGTGTGTCGGAGCCTCTTCTCGTTCATAGCCATGAAAACAATGAAGAACGCAGGTTTGTAAAACGTGCAGGACGGAGAAAACGAGGTTTTCTGCCACAGGAGCGACGAGAGTCTGCACGGCTTCATGTTAATGGCAGCGCTCGTGGAATATTCATTTTCATTTAGCTATGTAAACATCTGAGCTGCTTTTTCAGAATAAGGGCACAAAGCAGTGTGTGTGTGTGTGTGTGTGAACGGCGTGTCACCGGGATGCATGCTCTCTTTGTGGCAGGCCTTCGACGTGGTGGAGAAGAGCTACTTTGAGACGATAGATGACGCTCTGGCTGAGAAAGCTCACCTGTCCAACTACCTGCTGCCACACAATGAGGTACACACACACACACACACACGCACACGCACTCTCTGCAGAGCATATTGACAGACTTGCCTGAAAATTGAGAAGAGGGGTTCTCTGTTTGTTTCCATAGAAACCGCAGATTAGTGTGAGCTAATGCTCAGCCATTGGAAAATGAGCTTGTTATGTTGTAATTGGTCTCATCAGCCTGTTTTCATTAGATAAGCCGGGCTCAGTTTTCCATCTCTGGATCCAGCTCTCCCTGCTCTCCTACCCCCCCCACCCCCCCTCCCTCCATCCACGTCTCCTCTTCATCCTCTTCATCCCCTGCTCCTCTCTCCTCCACACCGTGTTGTGTTCAGTTGTTGTGGGTGTTTTTCTAAGATGACGTTAGATCAGTTCATTAAAAACATCTAGTCATAATCTCCTTTTCTCTGTTCTCACACTTATCTATATCTGTCACGCTCACTATCTCCTGTGTTCCCACTCGTCTCACATCCCTCTTCATCCTCCCACCCGCCTGCTTACGTTGTTCCTCTTCCCTCTTCACTCTCCTCTCACCTTGTCTCATGCTCAATGCTCTTTTTATTTATTAACTCCTGTTTTATCACACGTCTCATTCCCTCTTACGATCTCTTCTTTCCTCTGGTACGTGTTCCTCTCCCCTTCTTCTTCTCCACCCACTCACCACGTTTCCTTTACTTATCCTCCTCACTTCCCCCTCGTTCTCTGCCCCCCCCCCTCCCCCTCCTCCTCCTCCTCCTCCTCCTCCTCTTCTCCCGGTTGTCAGAATGTGTCATTCCACCAGCTTTCTGCTCAGAGTCAGAAGGTGCAGGAGCGCCTGAAGGAGCTGGAGCAGGAGGTGTCAGGAGGAGCTACGGCCGTGGTGGCGCTGATCCTCAACAACAAGCTCTACATCGCCAGCGTCGGTATGGACACACACACACACACACACACACACACACACACACACACACACACA
>CALSCE010004105.1:1185276-1198036 GCA_943593645.1 Bovichtus variegatus
TGATTCAGGACTTGAGACTTGATTCAGGACTTGAGACTTGAGACTTGGTCCCATCTCTGATGATCAACGTCGAGGCTGCAGATCCATGTGGTTGCACTCTGGATGTACTCGTGTTATTCTCTTCTCACAGACTCTCCCTCACGCCGCTCCTCTGGGCTTCCACTCGTTCATTCCTCTCCTCCGTCCGCTGGACCGCCGTCCTCTCCTCCTCTTTGTCCTCCTCCATCTCTCCTCTGCCCTTCCTCCCTCTTCCTCCTCCCTCTCCGCCTTCCCTTTCACATCCAGCGGTGGAGACCCTGAAGGGGTCTGCACTGCATTGCTGGGAGGCCACGGCTCTTTTCTTCCACCTTTCTTTATTCCCCTGCTCATTCTACGCCTAATGTGCTCAGATGTCCACCTTCTTTTTCCGTAGATGGATTAGAGTGCAAAATCAAATCTCGCCGGCGTCGGCACCGAGTGTCCCCGGCCCTCCGCTGAACATCCTGTACGTGACTAAAAAAAGAAACTCCCACTCAAAAGACCGACTCTCTCTCTCTGATGCTCTGAGTCCACTTTAATGTTCTAGTTAAAAACGACAGGGCGGACGTGTTGCTTCTTTACACATCCGGACGATTACAGAGCAAAATTAGAATTCATGAGTCAGGAAGAAGGAACTTTCAGCCTTGTTTTGGTCTCCAACTACTGAGGCACCAAATAGGTGCCAACATGTGCCGTTTGGTGCCGGCAGGTAGCATCCGGTGGAGTTATCAGAACCTTTCACTGAAAACACTGACCTGTATATTCAAATGACGCCGAGAGCAGTGAGAGTGAAACAAAAATAGTGAAGTTGCAAAGTGTTAAACCAAAACAATGAGCTGAAAGATTGTAAAACGCACAGCAGAGCTGAGGGGAACTGTAATCAGTGATATTCTCTGTTGGTTTTGTCACCTTTCAGCTCACACATAGAATTATAAATGTACTTTACTGTCTGAAACATCCGAACTTTACTTTACTTTGGTGAACTGAAACTCTTGACTCGCGTCAAATCATCCACAATCACATCAAGCTCCGTCTCTGGATCCCAGAAGGTCATCTGCATCTAAAAATCATTTAAAATTGACGTTTTTCTGTGTGTTTTTATGCCTCTTCAGCTGCTTTCTTGTCGATACAGGAGATCCCCACAGACTGACCGGCGAACATTGTCGCACTCATGCTACATTGAAAAGTAAAATGCAAGATCATGGCTCCGTGCGCCCGAGACTAACACCTTCCTCTTTCCTCCTTTTTATTTGGACTATTGCTTTTTTAACATAATGCAGGGAATAAAGAGATCATTCCCAAATGAAAATAGTTTCCTGATATTAGTCGGACTCATGTTTCTTCATTTCTCTCCCTTCCCTCCCGCCCCCTCGTCCTCTCTGTCCAGGATGAAAATGCGGCGGCACCGGGTGTTCTTGCTGTGCACAGTGGGCCTGTGCGTCATCTCCTTCCTCCACTACTACAAGGCCCTCCACTACGTCTCCCTGCTGCGCGAGCTCTCCGCCCCGTACCCCAACATCAAGTCCTTCATCATGGTCACCGGCTTCTTCTGGAGGGAGAAGGGCGTGGGCACCACCCCTCTCAGCCCCGCCTCCCCTGAAGAGGCACCTCCCCTACCTGTGCTCCACCAATCGGACACCAAAGCTAGAGCCGTGGCGGGCGCTGTGGGAGGGGGAGGAGCAGGGATGGGTCTGGGGGTTGGAGGGGCTGGGATCATTGGCAGCGCAGGGCTGGAGATAAGGGTGAGGGAGGAGCCGGCTCCCCCTCACCCTTGGGAGAAACCAGAAGAGAACCAGCAGGGAGACTCTCCGAATGAGGTGAGTCAAAAGGTACTCTATTATATATAGATCTGACTGTTAATAGTAACAATACTACAAAGCACTGCCCCTGAAGTACTCACTGGATGTTAGTATTGGGTTCCACCCGAGCACCGTCAGGCCAACTGTCCATTGGCGCTGCAGTGGAGCATCGTAAAACACACTTTAGTCCATCTTAACAGGAACAAATTTGAACTCTTTGTTCCAAAAAAATCACCAAAATGATGGTCGAAATGATCTTTAATTCACCAAGTTAGATGTGGAAATACTCTACACAGAAAATCTCCCCAAAACAACTAACCGGCTAATCCCCGATATATTCATCCACTACGAACTCCTACTATCATCCTATAATTAGGTTTCAAGATGTTACCACCTCCCTCCTTCATCATGTGTGGAGCCAATAGAAGTCGCCTTAATCCCCTTTTCTATTCTTTCTTTCTTTCCAGGAGAGACCTGAAGACCACTTGAAGCCGCGAAACCCCAGCCACCCAGCCCAACCTGCCGGGCCTGACCTCCCAGTGGTCCCACTGGTGGGGAAAGAGCACCGGGACTTGTTGCTTAAGAATCATTTGCCTGATCCCTTAGAATCCATGGGAGACCTCCACACCCGCACTCACCAGCTTCAAGACGACAAAACAGCTTACTTTGTCCGAACCAAAGCTGGAGCCCTTTGCTTCAGGCAGGGGACGGAAGTGGCTACCCAAAAGGAGTACTCTGGGAAATCAGGGGGGTCTGTGGCTCATGGAGCAGGGGACGGTGCTCGAGCTGCAGGGCAAAGGAAACCTTTGGAGGTCCAGCAGCAGCCCTCCATAGCTCCGAAATCCAAGACCAGGACCAGGGGCAACGGGAAGCGGCTGGTAAAGTGTGTATGTCGGCCGGGGTGGCACGGACCTTACTGTGGGGTTCCCACCATGGTGTACCACTCCAATCTGCCCACCAAGGAGCGTCTGACGCCCAGAGAGACGCCGCGGAGGGTGATCAACGCCATCAACGTCAACCACGAGTTTGACCTGCTGCATGTACGCTTTCATGAGCTTGCACAGGCAGTCGATCTTTTCCTCATTTGTGAATCCAACTTTACTGCCTATGGAGAGAACCGGCCTCTGAGGTAAGACACCTGCCTGTCTGTCTGTCTGTCTGTTTGTCTGTCTGTTTGTCTGTCTGCCTGTCTGTCTGTCTTGACCTGACAAAACGCATGCAGGGAAAATCTAACAAATAAGGGCGTGGAGGGGCGAGTGTTGGAGGGAAGAGGGGAAGTTCCCTGAGCAAGGAGGGAAAATATGATTCAATGGAAGGATGTTAAGGTCTTCAAAACCAGTGTGGCGATCCAGGAAAGGGTTAATGGGATGTCTGTCTGTCTGTCTGCCTGTCTGCCTGTTTGTCTGTCTGTCTGTCTGTCTGTCTGTCTGCCTGCCTGTCTGTCTGTCTGTCTGTCTGTCTGTCTGTCTGTCTGTCTGTCTGTCTGTCTGCATGCGCAATAGTCTCAGCGCAGGACGTGTAATGTCAAGTAAGGCAAATGAAGTCAAACACATTATGCTACAACTATTTTTCTGCTTCATACAAAAGGACAACCTTATAAGTGACGAATCCACAATATAAACATCATTTTAAGGGTTTTTGGTTACACACAGTTTGCTGCTGGTGAGTGACCTGCATGCACAGCCAACCACCAATCGCAAACATCGATCAGTTCATCAAACCACTAAAGCAGGCCACGATAGTCGTCGACCACATCATTTAAATGAGCGATGCACAGGAGAAAAACGCCCAAAAAGGAAGATTTGGTTACAAAAACAAACACAACATGATTATCTGGAAATATTTCGGCACTTTGCCATCATCTGGTGAAATTCCTGCATTTTTTAATAAAGCAGCCAGCCCTACTTTATATAGTTAAATTACTTTATTTGAGGTCACTGGAAAAGCCCCTTTCATGCTCTACTTTCATATTCATCAGTGAAAGAATTCAAAAAATGCACAAAATCCCAAGTTTTTGCCAAGTTGTGACACTGCCGGTGCATTGAGCAGTAGCTGTTTACAGCTTACAGTTTTTGTTTACAGCCAACCTTCACGCTACTTGAGTAGCAGTGTACTGAATAACAATTACAGTGAAGATCCTTTGGCAACAACATGAAATCCTTTGGGAGCAATTTTACAGCAGATTATGACAAGAGCGACATGATTGACTCTGCGTGCAGCCTTGGAGAGAGAGATTGGTGTGTTCAATCATAGGATGTGACACTGCATGAAAGTGGTTGCATTCAGTGAACAATCTCTTTGGCTGTGCATATCAACAGGTTAATTGAGTTGTTCTTCCAGTCAGTTTGCTGTGTGGACGCTGGGTTTTCTGTTCCCGAAAGGCATCGTTTGTAAGACAAGACCCTTAGTTTCCCGTCGTTCTCGGTCTGCGCTTCAGGTCTTCGCCAATACTAATGAATTCTACACAATTTCGGATGTGTATCTTTTTATCTTCCTTACTGTTCTGTGCAGCTTTGGTTTCCGTTCTGTGCTTCAGTGTTAAAAAATCAATAAGCAGGCTTTGAAACCTGCTTGAGTCATGTAATCCATAATAGTGAACGTCAATATTATCCTTGCATGAGAATACAGCTCAAAGGTAGCCTGTGTAGATCTTTTGTGAAGGGACACAGTGAGGTTTACAGTGTTTAGTAGGTAGGTCTGTCCTCCACTAAATACATTCTTAGTCGACTGACACTCGCACGATCTAATCGGCAGATCTGTAAAACTGAGTTTCGTCGTGCAAAAACATTACTTCTTGTGTTTACCGGAGATGTTTTTTGGAAATATGTCATTCAAAGGTTAAGAAAAGACGAATTGCCGAAAGAAATCTTAGTCAACTAAGACCACAGCGACCAATTACTCGACTCCGAGGGGGGGGTAGCTCTAACTGTATGGATTCTTGAAGTCAAATAATCTGTCAAATCTTAAAGTACATTGATGGATTACACTCCAGCAACTCAAACAAGTAGTAAATACCATATGGAAAAGAATGGAAACCTGTAAAATACATCCAGAGATCTACAATAACTGATGTATGTTCCTATAACACAACACGGACATCCATGGCACTGTAAACTGCATCAAGATAATTCACTAAATGCCATTTGTAATGTCCGTAAACTCCCCAGTTTCCTGCGGCTCCTCCTCAACGGTACGTACGACTACATACGTCACAAGATCCTGTACGTGTTCCTCGATCACTTCCCAGACGGCGGTCGGCAGGACGGCTGGATCGCTGATGACTACCTGCGCACCTACCTGACACGCAACGGCTTGTCAAGGGTGGCGGGAATAAGATCGGACGACGTCTTCGTCATCAACGACGCAGATGAAATCCCAGCACACGAAGGCCTCCTGTTCCTCAAGCTGTTTGATGGCTGGACAGAGCCTTTCGCCATCCATATGCGCAAGGTAGCCATGAAATTGGTCTCGTTGTTACTTATGCAGCTTTCCTTTTTGAAAAGGCTTCTGAAAATGATAAATGAAGCATGTTTCTGTTTTATAATTCTGCTTTCTTCTCTTCCCACCTCCAGTCACTGTATGGTTTTTTCTGGAAGCAGTTTGGCTCCCTCGAGGTGGTGTCGGGCTGCACGGTGGGGATGCTCCGCGACGTTTACGACGGCGACGGTATCAAGCTCCGCCGGCGCGAATACTACACCATGCCGGGTTTCCGCAAGTACGAGAACGACACGGGCCACATCCTGGTGCAGTGGTCCGTGGGCAGCCCCTTCCACTTCGCCGGGTGGCACTGCTCCTGGTGCTTCTCGCCCGAGGGGATCTACTTCAAGCTGGTATCGGCTCAGAACGGAGACTTCCCGCGGTGGGGGGACTACGAGGACAAACGTGACCTCAACTACATCCGCGATCTTATCCGGACGGGGGGCTGGTTCGATGGCTCCCTTCAGGAATACCCCCCTGTGGATGCCAAAGAGCACATGTACGCCCCCAAGTACATGCTGGAGCACTATGACAGGTACCGCTACCTCCTGGAGAACCCTTACAGCAAAGTGTCCGGACTGAGTGAGGGCTAGTTCGGCTGGTAAAAGATACGTGAAATAACTAGTGGGACCCGAGTGAGGCCTCAGCGAGACGGTACTGATGAACTACATCTCTCATTGGAGCGAGACTACATGTATCTCCATCAGGCAGCACTGATGTTGCAGGAACTTAAAATCTCTTAAAAATCATTATTTTGGGGTCTAAAAAGGGAACACTGAATCACATCCTCCATGGATTTACAGGGAGATCGTTGAGCGGATACAACCACTGGATAAACTAAATCATAGATTTCCTCATTCCTCCCTTTTTGGGGGTGGAGGCAAGCTATCTCTCTTTTTGTCACCCCGCCCCTGTCCTCTCTTTCTTCACCCGAGCCGATTGGACGCGCCTGCTGTCTGAGAGAAAGGGTCCGCTTTGAAGTAAAGGGAGGGATATTTCACTGCGGCGTGAAGCCTGTGGAGACACGAATCTTGGATGTGAAGAATTGTTTTGTTTTTTTTTTCTGTCTGTGTTTACTAAAGTTTACGGACCGGCTGGTGTTCCCTCCTCACTCTCCCACTTCAGATGTCTTCCTGTCATATTTGGTGACCTCCTTCCAGAAACAGGCACACGTTCAGATATTACGCTATCCTCGGATCTCAGTCGAAAAAAAAAGTCTAAATCCCATTAAACCCCGCTGGAGTACCCACTGCCAAATGAAAAGGAATGACTCTATGGAGAGGTCGCGGCGCATTCATGTAATCACCCTCATCCACATGCACCTGAGACCCGTCTGTGTGTGTGTGTGTGTGTGTGTGTGTCATACTGAGTGGTTTTGGGCCGTGCAGGAGGGACACGATCAGTGAGAGGAAACAGAAAGCGAGAAAGAATCATCGGGGCGGCGTGGGGGGGGCGGGGGGGACAACGAGATGGGAAAACGGCAAGCGAGACAGAAGGCGAGAAAGAAAGGAGAGTAATGAGGGAGGAAGAGAGCGGTGATGAAAGGGAAAGAAAAGGAGGCTCTCAGTGTTCCCGCTTCCCACAGTGTCTGCTGACGCACGAGTGTATCAGGGATGTGTGTGTGCTGCATGTGTGTGTGCTGCATGTGTGTGTGCTGTCGCTCACAGCTTACAGACAGCCCTGAATAAATCATGCCCCGTCGACGGCGTCGCAGGCGGGTGAAACTCGGCGTTATTGTTTGTCCGACGAGAACAATCGAGGCGCGCTGGGGAAAGATCGCCCTTCAGGTTCGTCTCGCCGTTTATCCAGCAGCTGAGATGACTTTGTTTCCTTGGAAACTGAAGTACAGTGTGTGAGGAGGGAGACGGGACGGGTGCTGCAGAGATGAGTGGGTGGGTTCACATCAGCGTTCAAACCAGGTCAACGGCGGCCGTGCGTCCCCCGAGTTAAATATTCCTCCGTCTCCTCAGCTGTCACTCACAGGCCTCTCACTTTCTCTTGTTATGCCACTAAGTGTCCTTCAGTTGGTTTCCTCTTAATCCTCATTAACGAGGCATATTCTCGCTCTGAAATTCCGTTATTGTTCTCTCTTCCTCTACATATCCGCCTCTATGTCACAAATGTTGAAATCTTCAACTCTTCCTCTAACTTTCCACCCACACACACACACACACACACACACACACACACACACACACACACACACTGGCTCTCACTTCATGTTGGGTGTGTATCCATTTCCTCTTAATCCTCACAAGAATGTCTCATTTCAATAATAAGGATATATTTATCTTCTCTACGCCTCATTTCTCTCCCCCCGTCTCGACGGGACAGGGGTGTTACCATGGCGACGCGTTCCCCGTGCCCACCGATCATCTGAACATTTGCCTCCTGCTTTCTCAACGCCGTACATGGCTGTCGATGTGGCTGGATGCCTGAACCCCCACCTCACGTTGTTTGGCAGAAGTTTGTGATGTGGATGATACTTTTCTCGGTGCGTCTCTCGTGTGGGCTGAGTGCCGGGGGAGCGGGGGGGGGGGGGGGGGGGGGGGTTACATTGTTGTCAAGGGCGAGGGAAAGCTAAACATGCAGCAGACAGACAAGTCAAAAGCACGACAGGCATTGATGTTTCTTTTAATTGCAGACTGACTGCATCCACCATCTGCTTGGTCGACGCCTGTCTGGGCTTCCTCGTTGTTTACCTCGGCTTCCAGCGAGAAGCTGTTTCAAAGTGAACTGAGCCTCGTGAGAAGTGTTGGGGCGAGGACAGGACTGAGAATATTTAAAAACCTGAATGCAAAAGTGTGAGGCTTTAATTTCACAAACCCTGAAAGGCAACATTGAGCAGAAAGAAGCTCCTTCCTGCTGGAAGCGTCCTCCTCACTCCTCCTTTAGCGCCGTCGGCCGAGCTGTACGATCAGCGCTTCATTCACGAACAAAGCTGAGACTTAGCAGAAACTAGTGTGAGCGTATCTGCGCTTCGTCCCCACGCCGGCTCCTCGCTGAGCTCGGCGGGGGAAGCAGATTAGCCAACAGGCGGCTGACAGTTGTGTTGGTTCTGTGCTGCGGCGGCGACGGCAGCGCGGTCTGCGGCTGCAGCTGTTTGGGGTTAGTGTTGTTGGTGTTGAGAGCCAAACCCCAGAGAGGCTGCAGAGACACGAGCTCCGAGCACGTGACGGAGGAGACGACGACCAGGACGGGTGGAGGTGGCGCTTTGGTTTGATTTCCTGAGGTTATGGTAAAAAAGTTGTGGTTATGGTAAACTTGTGCTAAATCCTGAAGCGTTTGGAGATTAAATCTCGCTTTTTTTTGGCCGTTTTTTGTGTCCACGCTATGGAACTGAAAACCAAATAATTGAATCTGGTGTTTGTGTCAGCGTGCACTCAGACTCTCCGCCTGTGTGAAGGCGTGTTTAACATCACGTGTGTGTGTGAGTGACTCAGATAAGGGTGTCTGGCCCGCTGAGGGACGGTGACATCACTCGGCCTGTTGCCACGCTATCGTCATGGTAACTATCCCCTAGATGAATTTCTGAGATCCCAAACAGGCTGAGGTCATCAACCCGAGACGGCCGGCCAATGGGGTGAGAGGTGAGGGAGAGCAGAGCGCTCTCAGTGAATGTCAGAGCGCACGTAGGGGAGCCAGCATTACCCACAACGCACCTGTGCGTTTGTCATCGATTCGACTGAGTCGTCACAGCACGCAGACAAACTGCATGAAGAGCAGAACACTAGGAAACAGATATCTAAACTCAGGGTTAAAACATGAACGGGGAAATGTTTTCCAGAGAATAAAGAGTCCTGAGCCGAGGCGCGATGAACACATGTGAGAGGAAATAGCTGCAGACCATAAACGCAACACGGCGCCGTCTTTATTTCCCGTCCAGTTATTGATATTAGCGACGTGGAAAGGTTGGAAGGGTTAATGTTTGAGACTGAAGACGTCTAAACTTAACACGCATTTACATTTACATTGTTCTGTGTGCAGTTTGTGTCTCAACGCAAAACGTTTCCTCTGCAAAGATTGAGAATTTATTCATCATTTTAGTTTATTTTTGCACATTTATGTACCTAAAGTTTAAAAGGATGTTCCCATAAGGTTAAGAGACTCACGAGACTGAGGTCGAAATATCCTCCGAAAAGACTTCCTATATTTCCCATAATGCAACTGAATTTTTTGTTTTTTGTAGACCTTCCCTGCCTGGTAAATGTTCACGTTTATAACACGGCCTCTTTTATTGATTAATGTAGAAAGCCCACGCTGAGATGACCCGGATGACATCACTATGGCATCATAGGGTCTATTTTCTGAGCCACAGGGAACCTTTTAGTGGGAATAACCACAAATAAGAAACAGATCAGTACCTATAAAAAACTCTGAAGACACAAAATATCATCACAGGAATCTGAAACATGTGTCTTAGATGATCGACTACGTTTACCTGCAGTTATTTGCCCTTATTCCTAAAAATATTATATTCCTGCCAAGCTGTTTACATGGATAATAAAAATGAATATTCCACAAATATTCCCGTTTACGTGCCGCAGTAAAAATATATATTTTTGGACCGTGCAGCCTCGGCGTGGGCGATATTTGCACACAAACCTGTTGATTTCTCCAAGTCTGTCGTAATGTTTAACGGCGTGTTTCTGCTTCATGCATCAGGTCGGTTTGAGACAGAGCTGCAGCGTCACCGTCAGTCAGACCACAGAAAGCTCCTAAAACCTGGATAACATCTGCACGTCGCGACGTTCCATCATATTGTCATGTTCAGAATAACACTGTGCATGTGAACGTGGTCATCGGGCTCCAAGACTGCAGTTATTAGTGCGACGCTCTTTCAGCACGCACTAACCATCACCACGTGTGTAGCGCTGAGCATGTGTGTGTCTCCTGCACACATGTGTGTGTATCCTGCACACATGTGTGTCTCCGGGGCCGTGTTGCCCCTCCACCACCACAATCGCCCCCCCCCCATCTGTTGTTTTGCTTGCAGAGTGGCTGCCTCTCTAAGGGGCTTACATGCCTTCACGGCTCTGCCCCCCCCCCCACCACCACCCACCCACCCTGTGGCTTCCACCAATTGATCTTTTCCAAGAAACATTAGAAGCAGACCGGAAATGGAGGCGGAGGGTGCGGGGGGGCGTGGAGAGAAGAGGGTCACTTTGAGTTGGGAGTCGTTTCTTTGTTCCTCCATGCGTCTGGAATGTGTGCAAACCTTTTGAACAATACGGAAACGTGCCAGAGCGCGGCGTCTCGGTACACTAAAGACCGTTTATAGCGAGCTCCGTCGTCTGGAATCACACGAAACACTTCAGAGCTTCTTGAAGATGTGATTTCTGAAATAGAAAAGCAGGCGTCCCGTCAGGCAACAAAAGGCTGCTGCTGTTGGCGTCTTGGCTGTAAACGCGTTGTTATTCTCTCCGTGTCAGAAAGCATTCCACAAGCTGAGCGACCACATTAACTCCGGCAGCTGCAGCGATGTGTCACCACTGATTGGAAAGTATGTGGTGTTATGTGGTGATACTAACCACGAGCATCGGCCCAAAACAAGTGCACGTCTGCTCTTTCAGGCCTGGATTTGTTGGCGTTAAGACTCAAACCTACAAATGCTATAATAAAGGCCAGTTCACCCAAATACACACACACTTCCCTGCAGTGCTGCAGTATCCAGGTTCGGCTTTCACTGGCCACACAAGCGTACAAGCTCCAGTTGCTCTCGGAACTACTTTCTACCAAAGTAATAGCCCCGATGGAAACTGTTGACCTCGTATTCTATGGATTATCCAGAGAGACTCTTCTGAAGAGAAGCTGCTTACAGTTCTTAGGTCCAGTAACTCTGTGAGTCTTTAACAGGTGGTGCTCATTACATCCCACAAAGGATGTGTGCAGATCTTTTGTTGTGAAAACCACAAAAAATGCCGACATTGTGCTCGGGCGGAGGCCAAATCCAACCAGAACTGTCTGCGTGGCTGGATACGTGAGCAAATGCAGCAATTTGTGAAAAACAAAAAGCCCCAAAAATGTTAAATTCTTCCACTTGGACCTAAAACCTTTCCCTTTGTTCACGCCTCATTTTAACGAGTAAATCAATTGGGTCCAGTTCTATTCTGTAAAGCAGCCAACTCGTGGAAAAGTACCATGGAAAATAATCTGCCGTCACAACATCGAAGTGGGCTGCGAGTCAGCGGAGAGAAGCGTCGCAGGAAGCAGCTCAGACGCATGTGAAACAGTGGAAACATTCGCCGTGATTGTGCAGACTCCTGTGAACACGTCACGCTTTGTCTAACGAACGTGAGGAGAGTGTGTGTGTGTGTGTGTGTGTGTCAGTCGGGACTCATCCCGCCACAGATTGTTGGCTTCGGGACGAGTCTGGTGCAGGAGTCCGTATGTTGAGACGCCGCGGATGTAAAGGATGAAAGCCAGCGCGGAGACAGATGGACGGAGCGTCGGGCGTGCACACGGGCCGACCTCTGGCTGAGGATCAAATGCCATCAGACGCTGGAGGGAAGGGAAGTGTTGAACGTGAGGCTACGCTATATGGACAAAAGTATGCGGACACTCCTGTCGACTGGTTTCGCTCTGGGCTCGTTTGAAATATCGAAGATGCTGAAAACTTCAAATCGTGAAAGTATTTCTCGGCGACGTTAAATATTCGAGACTAAAGAAGCAACAAATAAACATTTTCAGGTAGAATTTATTCAGAATTTTAAGAAATGCTTCCACATTTTAGAAGTTTATGGTCCAGGCCAGGAAATTGTCCCTTTAGAATTAAAAAAAAAAAAAAAAAACCCAACAAACGAGATACGAGAGCCGAGTTTTTCTAATACAGAAATTCAGAAATACCAGTTAGCAAGTTTCCAACTGGTTTGGAGAGAATAAACTTGGCAACAGTGCAGTTTGGTCAGAAGTTGGCGCTATAGGCTGTAATCCACCGGTAAACAAAGCAGAAGAATTAGAGGTTTCAAAACAAGAGCTTCTAGATTGTTCCTGCTGGTAGAGGCCTTGTGTTGGCTTCATCAGAACTTACTCAGTAAAGCTGTTTATATCTCACTTAGCGCATCGACGCTTTTTCTCAAGGAAGCGCAGGAAGTTTGATCAAATGTTGACATTTCTTTACAGATTTTCTAGTGCGATACTTCAAAATGCCGTAAAATCTGTGAACAGAAACAGGGCGGATGAGTCATCAGTGACCTGCAGACGCTTCACGCTACAAACATGAGATTAGCATCAAATGCAAACAAAGAGTGTGAATAAGTGCATTTTCCCTTTAACGCTCCTTTGTGGTTTCATCAGATTCTAAATCAGACGGTGCTGAATCCTGATTGGTGCGTTTCCCTTCTCCTGGTTAAAGTTAGTCACTCCCACTTCAACCAGTGGAAGAACTCAGAAAACCAAAAACCTCTCATGTGAAATCACCAAAAACTGCTCTCGTGAGAAGACGTTTGCTAACGTGCGTCTTCAAG
>CALSCE010004105.1:1203436-1211036 GCA_943593645.1 Bovichtus variegatus
GCGGTGGCGTCAGACTAACTAGGATGAATCACTCTGTAATTTGCAACCACAAAAATGGAGCCAACCCATCATTTTGTGTGTGTGATGTGTGTGTGAGCCTGTGCTCGACTAAACGAGTACCTGCTGGCTTGTCTGTGCGTGTGTGTGTGTGTGTGCGTGTGTGTTCTTTTATATTGCAGATACAGCCATCGTTGTGGGGGGTTTAGCTTTGACAGCGGGAACAGGACATTGGCTGGACATGTTGTGCTGCTGGAGGTCGGACTGGCAGACGAATGGTTGTCGAGGTGAAGTTGATCTGGATAATCTCACAAGTCCCTTCATTTGAACAAATGTCAAGGTGAAAAGCTACGCTGCATCTGAGGGCACAGTGACCTCGACCCGGACGCTTGTTACAGGCAGCGTATCACATCCACACAGTGAGAAATGTCTGTCCCTCATCAGGGACGTCTGGTCCTCACGTCTGGACGCACACTCGTTGTCCCCAGAGGAGGAACCTATGTGAGGTGGACATGTGTGCTTCAGGGTGAAACCTCTGTCATATGTGTCATGTATTTGCTTATTCAAGGTCTCTTGATGATACACTTGAATGACTTTCTCTCTCACGCCACCTGCAGGTCCAACGTTTTAAAACGTGCTGCTTCTACAGATCGTTTTTTTTTATATATTATGACATCCCAGTCCAAAAGCACAGGTGTATGCAATGCCATTAGCCTATGGTTCCATTCATAGGTGGAGTCCCTGTGGGTGGTGTGCAGAACACAAGGCATCCAGGATGTAAACTTGTAGTTCTCCTGCTGCGTTTGGCTCCAGACATACAGAGCGACACAGAATGAAAAGCCTCTGATTTACCCTCCTGACAGGGCCTGGAATACTCAACAAATTGATCCCATATTAAATGGACAAACATGCTGAATTCACTTAAGTCCAACCGCTAATGCAGGCGGAGGCAGCGATGATGAAGATCCCAGGAGTCGAGTGTTGCTTTACCCTCCTCTTCTTCAGAGCCTGTTGCTTTTCAGATGCCTTCAAGCCGGATGCAGTTTCCTAAGAGACGGCGGCTGAAGATGAGTGACAGGTTGAGACAATACACCCCCTGTCATTAAGTGTTGTGATGACTTAATGGTGAACAGTCGTCGACAAGCACGAGGAAGAATGTTCTAAATAAAATGTTTTCCAGCTGCACGTCCTCATATCCGTCTCCACCGTTCACAGCAGAAAGTGACAATTTTCTTGACGTCTGTCACGGCTGTAAATTGCCTCCGTGCCTCTAAAGGGCTTTTCATCAGCTGTAGCTGCTTCATTTCTAGCTTTTCACAAACAGCGTCTGGATGAATGGGTTCATCTCTCTAAAGTATTTTGTGGGGAAAAAAAACAAAAAAAAAACACGTTTTGGTTTCATTAGCGTTCCCTGTAACAGACGCAGTAAAATAAAAACTTCTGAAAGACTGAGTCTGCAGAAAGTAGCTTCTCATAATTCCTGGTTGGCATTTTACTGGAACTACCTGAGGCTGTGCATGTGATGCAGGGATGACCCCCCCCCCACACACACACACACACACACACCACTTATGAAGCGTAGTGTTATTGCAGGCAGAGCACTGCAGTCATGCTTACATTAGCTGATTTGCAACAGCTGTTCCATTCTTGCTCTACAATCACTGGCTCAATCATCAGCTGTAACATCAAATCATATTCACGCCGCTGTGACCTTCACTGTTACTGCGTTTCTTGCTGAAACACTAATGCCATTTCCTGCTGAAGCGCCCTCCACCCTTCTCCTTACAGCATGTGCCCCACTGTTGATTTAACCAAGCTGTAATGTTCTTTTGTAAATCAAAGAGATTCGTTCCCCTGCAGAATCCTCGCTGCTGCTTGGATTCTTTGAGAGTTGCCACAAAGAGCAGATCCTTCTGTGCCAAGTCTGTTTTTATACCTCTAACATTTTACACACACTGTGTAAGCGTACGCCAGGACTTGTTGTACAATGGCATCGCAGTCAATAATGCAATACAAGTTAATAACAAAAAAGGGAGAAATGTTGCAAATACTTACAAAACGTTTGAGGAAAGAAATCAGAATCAAAGTCAGAGCTTTGAACCTTTAAACTACCTTTAACGTTTTGCTTATTGTGAATGATAAATTACATGAAGAGCAAATGTTAAATAAGAAATAAACAGGGAGCCAATGTAAAGAGTTGAGTTCTGTACCATCATTTTTGTAATATTTCTTAAGGTCATAAAAACATGATTGGACAACTTCGAGACATAAATTAATACCAAACAAGACGTCTTGCAACAGTCTTGATACGTCGTGACAGGTAACTGGTAGATGGCGGTATTTGTTTTTTTCGATATGTTGGGGCCCAATAATAAGTATTTCTGCTTCATCAGAATGGAGCTGGAGGAAGTTTTATGTCCTGCAGAGAACTCAGCATAATGAGGTCAGTGGGTTTAACAGGGAGGAACAACTGTGAGTCATCTGCATAACAAGTAAAGTTCATGTTAGGTGTTCAGCCTGACAGTGAGTCTCCAAAGACTTATATATTATGTACCTTGCACAAAGAAGCAGGTTGGGAAGACGTGTCTTAACAAGTTCTTGATCTGTAATCTCTGACTGAACTGTGTTTGTAGATCACATTTGCAGGACAAACAAAGTTTGTGATTTAGTAATCAGGCTTCAGTAAGATGAGGAACTCCAACAGGGAGGAGACCTGAAGCTCAGCCAGAACATGCTGGAGGAATTACATCAGCCATCTGGCCTGGGATGCCCCGAGAAGGAGACCTCTGGGCTACGTAGTTTAGCCTGTAAACCTGGATGGACTGATGTAAAGTTCCTGCCTGGATGAGCATTTCACTGCAGCTTCCATTATCTTCTAATCAAAAGACGAAGCTTGCTTTCACGCCTGTAGTTCTGGAAAGGAAAAGATGCATTGTTGCACTTAAGTTCTGCTCCGGTTCCTGCACACAAGAGGAGTAAGACATAAAGCTATACAGACTGACAGGTAACTCTGGATTGGGCAGTTTTACCGATTGTCATCCTGCATCATCGGGACCCACGTGGGGAAATCAAATTCCGGTGACTGAGAGAAGTTTATGCAGCACTTTAAATCCACTGATTAGTATTATCAGACTGCAAATCGAGCGCATGTTATGAATAATAACCCACAGGCCCCTTTGCTCCCAGATGACGGTGAAAACATCGGGGAGCGCTCAGACACGCGTAGATTTGGGGCTTATTACTGTGGAGTCGCTGTCAAACACTTTTAATGTACTTAATGAACTGAAAACGTACACACAGTCGCATACAAGCTGTGCCCTCTGTCCCTGCAGTGACGGGACATTAACAGGATATATAAACGACGTATACAGAGTAGTTTAGCTTTGAAATCATGCTAAAATCACATATCTGCTCTCATTGAACCCTGTGGGTGGTTTGTTTGCTCTCAGGCGGATGAAGAACACAAATGGCTTTTGAGAATGAGAATGACATGAGGACAGGGAAGGTAAGAACAAGGAAATCCATCCTGTGCGAAATGAGTTCAAGCATAAATACCTCACATGACCCAGGTGTGCTGAAACACTTTGACAACCCTTCACGCAGACTATCAGCCCAGGAATCAGTTCACTCTGTCTCAGCTCGACACCTCACACTGTGCACGGAGCAGATAAGAGCTCTGACCTGGGGCGTGCGTTTAGGAGCCGGTATTTTGTTCCTTATCCCAGAGAGAGCATCAGGGCAGATCGGGGCCTGGATCAGAAGAGAAACCTTATCCCTATCCTCGAGGATTGCCCTGCCGGCTGCCTTCTCTGGCTCAGAAAACCAAACAAGTAAATTAGCCTCTGATAGAGAGATGAATCAGAGCGAAGAGGCTTTTTTTACCCGAGCTGTACATCTGCCCGGGGACAAACTCATGTCCTCCAGGAAACCTTGGCCTTGTTTTCACTGCAGTTTAAAACGGAATTTTACAGAAATACTGTAGTGCAGCGCTGTGCAGCAGTTCATCAGCAGAGGCAACAATCCTGGGATCAGACCAGGGCTGGTCGAGGCTTCGCAATTTATTGAATTGAAAACAAGATAATAAAGATAAATTAACATTGCGCCACAAAGCGTTGCACAATGAGGCTCTCGTTTGGTCTTGTGTGATAAATCCAGCGCACCTCTTTCCTCTAGAGCGCTGCGCTTTTGCCCCGATTCAAGATTCAGGAATGGCCGCCTCCATGGCGGTGACTCGCAATCGGCTCTTGGTCGGTTTAGAAAAAGGTCGCTGGTGTAGGTGGATCGCGGCCGTGGACTTCAGCCTCCCTCAGCCTCCTGCGGGAAGTCGAAATGATTTTATATAACTAGAGTAATTTTATCAAAAATGAAGGTTTTTTTATGAAAGTTGATGTTTTTTTTAAGGTTGAAACCATTTTTTAATCATCGAAAGTTTTTTGAAAATTGAGTTTATTTTTTCTTACGTTTTTTCATAAAAAAGGTAATTATTTCAAAATTTTAAGATTTTTATGAAAATTGTGGTAATTTTTTGGAAATCAAACATTTTCTTGAAGGTTGAAGAATTTTTTCAAAATAAAAGTTTTTTTGAAAGTTGGTAATTTTTCGATAATCAAAGGTTTTTTGAAAATTGTGGTCATTTTTATGAAATCAAACATTTTCTTGAAGGTTGAAGAATATTTAGAAAATTGGGTTCATTTTTAAAAATTGAAGAGATTTTTGAAAATGAAGGTATTTTTTTCAAACATTTTCTTGAAGGTTGAAGAATATTTTGAAAATTGGGTTCATTTTTAAAAATTGGTAATTTTTTCAAAGATCATAGGTTTTTTTGAAAATCAAACATTTAATTGAAAGTTGAAGAATTTTTCAAAACTTTAGGTCAGGGGACCCCCAAACTGAGGGAGAGACGGAGCAGGGACCCCCTACTATATATATTGTATAATTTTTTTGGACCACCTGTTGGTCTAAACGCATATTTCCAAAGTCAATAAGTAAAAATTGTGATCTCAATGTTGTCCAAAATAATTGGGATTATGTTTTTAGCCCTTTATTTTTCATTTATGTCTTTCCAGATGTGTCACTATGTGTAGCAGGGGGACAGAAGGACCCGTGCTGGGAGTGTTAGCCAATCACGTGAGAGCCACGACGTAAACAAAGCTGCAGGCTGCCTCCACACACTTCTCTGGTTTAAGGTCCTTTTCAGCCCAGATACAGCAGTCTCCTGATGACACCCTGAGTGCAGATTATAAAGCACAGCCCATGGGGTGAGGAAACACCAACATCATCGACTCACTGATTGAACCCATTTACACCTAGATATGTAATCATTGTGTTCTTCAGAAATATGTGCGCTTCACAGCTTTAATTGTGCAGCAGTGGAACTGAACGTGAGTAGAATTCATCGCTGAAAGTTTAAATCCTGTCCTGAACTCTCTGCCTCTGTCCTCCGTTGACCAGCCTGCACTTCTGGCTCAAGACGAGATTGTGGCTCGTTTGCACAGACCTCCATCAAGCTCAACTCATGACCTGAACTGAAAGATAAAATAAAGGCACCAGAGCGTTGAGCCGTGTCTGGCGGTGGCGTGTACTTCCTCCCCTCCCTCATATTGGACTCACCCAGCAGCACTCTGCCAGTGCTCTCCTAAGAGCCATTACACAGTTATTAGGTAGTGAGGCTTTTACAAGGGAAACTGAAGAGTGATGAGAGCCAGAGAGACACTGCAATGGAAAATGGTCTTAAAAGGATTAAGACACTTTGATTACAGTGATTTGATAAAAAATCCTATTTTAAAGCAACATGCACATGCATTTGTTATGATTACATTACTTAAGGTCAAAAACTATTGAGTGGACAACTTTGCTCACGCAGACAAACGTGAAGCAAGTGCAACAACGGAAGACATAGAAGGCCAGCTAACACTCCTAACTCGGTTCTATTGCCCACTCGCACGGCTCTGGTTCCAGCACGACACCGGCGCCCCTCCCCCGCCGCGGGCCTGAAAACCTTCTCTGCTCAGTGGTCCAAAGCTCCTGTGCTGGAGGTGTAGACCCAACACCCAGTCCCTGTCCCGGCAGCACGGCTAACTGAGCTAACAGCTAACTGAGCTAACGGCTAACTGAGCTAACAGCTAACTAGCTACTGTTAGCACAAGTTAGCGTTTAGCGTAACTTTAGCGGCAGGTAAAACTTACTGTCCACCAGGAAACTCCGTAAATCCCAGAGTTGAGGCAGAGCAGCCGGAGGACCTCAGAGGGAAAAGCAGAAAACGTATTAAACGTATTATGATGAATTATAGATACGTTGACTGCATTATGCATGCGATGTAGTGCGTGAGAGTTTCCGTGCCCTCGTAATGCATTGTGATGCCTCGTAATGACAGTAAAGTACGACCCACCGTGATCCTGACGCTCTGAAGCTCTAAGCTCGAGTATCACTGCTTCTTTAAAAGGGCTCTATTGTTTTTACATAAGAGTTTATGAGGTGTTTTCAATATCGTGCTGCCTGAGCTGCCAAGCTTCCACTTTGAATGCTGTGATCTTTTAAGGCTCTGAATGTGTGTTAGTATCAACAAACGCTGCGACTGCTCCTGTGTCAGAGCCCCACAGTGTGAGTCACTATGACTGTGGATGTCATGTCCGTCACACGCTGTAAACACGTGGTTAACATTGATTTTGTGAAATGAAATGATCATGCTTTGGGTTAAAATAAGCACATTTGTTACAACTGGGTTTTGTTGCAGTTGCTCCATTTTAGAATACAAATATATCCAGTATGCAAACATAGAGAAGTTATAGTAGAAATGTGAGCAGAAAAATCTTTATTGTCAATTATGAAGCAGAGAAAGAAAGAAAAAGCAGCTGCAGACTGGTGCCAACATCAAACTCTGAGTGACCTCAAAGTGCCTCCATTAGGTAACACACACTCACACACACACACACACACACACACACACACACCATCTAAAAGGGGTATAACTCCGACCCTGAGAAATGTAGTTGCTTACTTTGGAGCTCGTATGAAATGTCAGCTCTGTTTATGCAGCCGTGGGAGATCGTAGACCAAAAGGAAACTATGATTTTTTTAGATTTATATCTCGAGGTTTTTCTGTTTTAAGACTTGTAATTTGGGATTTGAACAGTTGGGAACAGGGTTGCGTTCGATCTGCTCTACATATTTTCCCTCCGGCCGCTCCTTTGCTCCGACATGTCTTCCTCTTCCTCTTCCTCTTCCCCCACGCTCTCTGTTTCCCCTCAATCAACCCTCAGTCCCGTCTCCCTCTGACAGACGAGTGTGGTCAGAGGTCATGTAATTAGGAGAGCGCGGCCTCGGCTCTCTGCCCTGCTTCCTGTTTCTAATCCCGGAGCAAACGTGCTTCACTTCAGGCTGAAAACAGCTGTCAGCCTCGGGCCTCAGCCGTCAAACTCCCAGACCTAAATGAAACTGTCTCTAACCTGTCTTCACACTCTTATAACATTTGTTATAACCTTCCCCCCAAACACGCCAACTCCACTCTCCGTTTCCCTTCTGCCTGATTGGTTGCAGAGCTGCAGAAGTGCAGAGGCGCTGGAGGCCTCAACATATCACACTGCTCTACTGAGCTGTGACACAG
>CALSCE010004105.1:1211046-1225976 GCA_943593645.1 Bovichtus variegatus
GAAGAAACGTCTGGAGGAAGGTTACTGGCCGACAGTAGAAGAGTCGGTCATGTTTTCATGTCTGTTGGCTGACGTGATTTCTAAGCTTTCTTTAAATGTAAATATTACGCGCTGTGATTATTCTTTTCCGAACGGGGTCGATTTGTCTTGACTTTCGCACCGTGAATAAAGACCGGTCCGGTTTAATAACTAGGATTATAAAACAACACGGAGGTAGAAACTGTATCACTGCCCCAGATCCACTTCTTCCCTTCTTACCTTTCACAATAAAAGCCCTGGACTTCTCGTAGCGTTTATTCGTCACCACCCTGTTCTGTAAATCCTTGAGCCGGTACCGTTGGACCACAACGTGTCTAAAAGCCAACACAACAGAAATGTAATATAATGTACGGTACTTGTGGCGCACTGAAGACTATAAAGTTGACCAAAGTCTCGTTGTATAATATGTTTCAACAGTTGGGTTATTGGGAATCAGAGTTCTGATAAATGTTAGTCCAGGGACAGGTGTCAGAAAGAAACTGATACAAACAGGTAGGAATAAGATCGATACCATTAAAAAAGGTGGCACATACATGGTAAATATATAAGCATCTATCACACATGTGCATCCTAAATGATGCCTCTGCACAGGCTGAGCATTGAAACACTTATTTTTCATTTGTTCTATTTTCTATGATGTATCTTGACTGTGTTTATAGTTATGATCTAAAGTCCTTGTACGTGCAAATCTCTTTGGCAATGAAACCTGTGAGACCTGTGCTCATGTGCTGCCACTCGCTTCATTAGCTAGTGTTTTACACTCCGCAGGGATAATTGAAAGAGATTTTCCGCCACTTGATTGTTTATTGTTTAACAGGATTAGGTGAAACAGCCTCGACTGGCCGGTGGATTTCAACAGTCTTGTAAAAATTGAGTTAATTGGGCTGATTGCTGCAACTGACTGCGAGTGTATTTAGGTAAAGTGCAGCATGCGACCTTGAATGAGCAACACAGTGAGTAAATATGTTCAAAGGTTCTGGGCACACACTCGTTTTCTGCCATTTTTTCATCTTTAATTGATCATCTTCATGTTTCTCACAATTTTGGAGTCAATTGGCTTTTTGTCAGCAGCTGAAATTGACATTTTTTCATTTCACTAGCCTGTAAATGTTCTGTCTTTAACAGCACAACTAAATTAGTAACTTGAACCGGGCCAAATTACACACCTAAATCCACCCGAGCTCGTTTAACTAACAGCTTGTCTGCTGTGCGTGTTGGAGCGGCTCCACCGCTCTGCTGGGCTGATGATCCAGGAAACTGTTCAGATGTCCTGCCTTGTTTCCCAACAGAGCTTTTCAGATCTCCACTCGTGGCTTAAAGTATTTACAACGCAGCAGTCTGCTTTTCCTCTAGCACAGCCTCCCTGAGGATGGCATTACAGCTAATGGGAGAGATATGGCCGAACAGATGGAGCTGGCACGCTGCAGAGATCCATCCTCTGGCTCCGACGCTGAGATGGGTTTGCTGGCTCGTTTTTTTTGTTTATTTTAGAGAGTTGGATGATTTTTTTGGGATTACATCTTAAATACCATTTCCCTCATAGGATTAAGTAACATTTGTGAGCCAAGTCCTCAGCCTGATGGTGTCATTTGTAAAGAATTAGAAGGGCGCGGAACGTTTTCCTGCAGAAATGTCACAATGTGCATGTGCTTTGCACTGTAAAAAAAATATACAGGCGTCTGATTTCACTTTTTTCCTTTTGAAAAATGTTTAATTCTTCAGAATCAAGTGTCTTTCTGTTGCTCAGTGATACAGAACAAAGAGAGAGGAAATGAAGACACACATACACAGTTCAGCCCCGACAGCGTGAGTGGAAGCACAGATTCTGCTATAAAGACAGCTATTATACAGCTATTTACATGAACTGCTCTGCAGTTTGAAGTCTCTGTAAGAATACACCAGCAATGCAGTCCTGCATCTGGAAATAAAGCACCTTTTCTTTCATCGTGATATGTTGGGATGTACAGCGCTTCTGTTTACAGTGTCAGTTCACCCGAAAGGAGGAGTTTGTCTCATTGTTTTACACCAAGTTACAATTGGATTTATTTTCCTTTGTATCCATACTTTACTATGCGTGACTCATATTGTGATTTAATAACCTTCTGATTTCACTGAATATGTTGCAGCACGTGATCAGAGCTGACACTGAATACGTTTTCATCCGTTCAGCTCCACTGGGCGTTAAACGGACGCTCAGTAAGAAGACACTCACTATAGTTTGAGGTTTGAGCCTCGGTTTCTCCGAACCAATCGTATCTCCTATAAAAAAGGCGTTCCCATAAAACTAAACCTCAATAACAGTGAGAGGGAAACTCACTTTCTCCATGATTACGTCTGCAGATTTAAACACATGGTTAACGTTGTAAATTTAAACAAAACAAAACCACTTGGTTAAGGTTTAAAAAAAGATCCTAGTTTGTCCTAAAATAAGCACGTTTGTAGAAATTTGTGAGACATCAAAAACAAATGTTCTGGACAAAATCCATTTTCCTTGAAACGCGATTGACGTTTTATGGCAAGATCACTCTTAGAAGTGCTGGTGAAAAACTCTCCGTATGTGAGACGTGTGTTTCTGTAACTTGGGTGAACTAACCCTTTAAAGCTGAGCGTTCTCCTGAAAGGCACAAAGAAAACATTTGTATAAGGTTTGACAGCAGTCTGCCTGAACACATTTGAATCGGACAGAAACTCTTTAAAGCACAAAATACATAAATGATTGCACAGAAGATTCCTGATACGTGACACAACTTGTGGTTATACACAAAGTCCCTGAAAGAGGTGGAGAGGAAAAGTAGCCCAGCACAGAAGTAGGAAGAAGGATTTACTTTGTACAAAAGTGTTTTTCTAGTGCGAAGGAAGTAATTCAACATGCTTCCTACAGGTGTGCTGTGCTACCTGTCTACTTTGTGTCTTTCCTTTGGGTTCTAACATTGGTTCAGTCCTCATCTAAGGAAAACTTCACACTTAAAATGACCTTTTGTGTATCAGCTACTCACCTGCGTGACCTTGAACCTCTGAAGAAAACTTATTGCTTCTCTCTCACGCCTCCACGGTGAACGCAGAGTCCCGAAAACTGAGAAAAGTCGCGATGAATTGAAGTAAACGGGGCAAACAAGAGCTCGCAAGAGCAAAACTATATTAAAGCATCCGTTTGGAAAAACTAAATCGGACTAATTACAACTCTTCCACCACTACCGTCTCACGCTTGTGGAAACTGGAAGGGTTGAAAATAGTGATGTTTGGACAAATGAGAATTATTCTGTGAGAGTTTGTAAATGGATGACTTGAAGTAGTTTGTTCATCCAGACTTTTCTCTGTTTTCAGATTCTGTTCACCGCGGCGGCGGCGGCAGGAGAGAAAAGCTAAGTTTTTTCTTCACAAGTTCAAGGCAACACGTGTGAGTAAGTGACCTACAGACGGTCACTTTGAGGCTGAAGTATACCTTGAAGAAAAGCACAGTATATTCCTCTCCAGGCTGAAAGGGATTTTTAATAAGCACCAAACTTTTGCACCAAAGCACACAAAGCCTTTTTTAGTTCTCCTCTCCGCGTGAAGACGAAATAATCCGACCCGTTCTCACTGGATGCTAGGTGCTACCAGGTATCCATTGAAGGTGATGTAAACATCCACGTCGTCGCTGTAAACGGCGTTCTCCCTCTCCCTCTTGTAGAGCCGAACCCAGACCTCGTCATCCAGAGCCAGGTCCATCATGACGCTCTGGCTCTGCATGATGGACCTCTCGCTGGGCTGGGTGTACAGGATCACCTGCTCCTTGTCGTTGTGCATCAGGTGGAGGTAGGTCTCCTTAAAGTTCCAGGTGTGGATGTTCACGTTGAAGAAGTAGATCCCCGGCACGTAGCAGTAGAACTTGCCCTTAAACATGTTGAAGTGCTCTTGGAGGTTGACGAACACCGTGTCGAACACCAGCGCCTGGTAGTAGTCCACGCTGTGCAGGGACTTACGACGTCCCACCGAGAAGGAGGAGCGAGGGGTCTTGCAGGCGTCTCCGGGGACACCTGCCTGGCCTTTAGTGCCTTTAGGGCCCAAGGGTCCTTCGTGGCCGGGAGGTCCCTCTAAGCCGGGCTTGCCAGGTGTACCTTTGTCTCCTCTATCTCCTTTATCACCTGGGTGGACAAGAAGAAACACAGGTGAGTGAGGCAGACAGAAACATGTTGTTCGTGTTCTCAGTTTAAGATCCAGACGTCCGAGGACTAAAATCCTTCATCAGGTTCAAATATTAGTTAAAAAGCACCAGGATGTAAAGAGTGTCTGGTACAGATGTGTCTTAAAACTGGATAAAAAGCACATGTATGACGCTGCTCAAAGGGCAGACGACGCCATGACAGGAGAGAGGAAACGTTGCCTTCAGGGACACATTTCTCTGAAACATTCAGCTAATGTAAGTACACAACATAATATATCACACAGGTCTTTTTTTAACATTTTAATGCAGAAATGTTACATTAAATGCAGGTCTTTTACTTGTATTGAAGTATTTTTACCTTATTATATTGGTATTTTGTACTTAAGTAAAGGATCTAAGAACTTCTTTCACCACTGTTTGGAATTTGGTGTTAATAGGAACATGGAAATATTTCAGCTTTTTATGTTTTTTCACAGAGGAAGTATTAGAAGTTGTTTGTAAAGATTACACTGGTGTCTTCTTTGTGTCAGTTGAGACAGAAAGTCCTCATTGTTCCCAGTATTCGTGCAGCTCTTACAGAGCAAACAGCAAAACACAAGCGCTCATGTTGTCGTGCTCACGACGCCCTGAAGCTTTTCTTGTCTTTCATTATGGCTACAAATCCAGAAACGGACACAAATTGCAGCAAAGCTTTCACATTTATCACTTCAAGTCTCACTTGTAAATCTGAAGGAATCTTAATGTTGCGCTCTTCGTAGACTCTGGGGGAAAAGTTCTGAGGATGTTTAACAACTTTAACTGTCTTCAGATGCCAAGAGAAACACATTGTTATGTAATCTATGGCCTTCATTGACCTCTACTGAGGACCCGTAGTACCAAAAATAACTATTTCTAAAAGAGGGAAGATCTTGGAGGCTTTACCTAAACAAATACTTTGCTCTTACACAACACAAAAGTTATATTTAAATGAAAAGTTATTATGTTTATGAGACAAACAGCTAGTTCCACTACTGTAGTTCATATTAGAAGATGAACAAAGTATCTCCAAATTAATTGTTATTTTTTTTCAAATGTTCAGATAAATTTTCCTGCTAAATAAATCATTTGAAACCCAGTTGGATTGTGTGACTAATGCACACACAGGGTTCTCACACCTTCTCAAACATCAAATTCAATGACTTTTCAAGGACTTTCCAGGCCCAATTCCCTCAAATTCAAGGGACCCAAATCAGCATAGTTTGAGACAAGGATCAAGGTAATAAAGTAAAGGTGGATTTACCAAGCAATCCATACTCCACATCCCATAATTACAAAGTGAAAAACAAGGATTTTAGAGATTTTTGCAAATTTATAAAAAAATTAAAAACTGAAAAATCCCATTGACATAAGTATCCAGACCTGCGGGTCAATTCAGCTGATTGGACATCACTTGGAAACACACCCCCGTCTATATAAGGTCTGACAGGAGGTCGCAGGCCCTGCGGAGCCCAGAGACGGGCCTGTGTGGAGGCACAGATCTGGGGGAGAAACCCTCCGGATGTTTCTCCACTTGTGTTTATTTACTTTACTTTGTCGCCTGTCTCTGTACAAACCAAAGTCTGCGACTTGACAGCAAGCTCTGAAAATGATTAATGAGCTCATGTGCGTCCTCCTGTCATCACTGCTGACTGAGACGTCGCTGGATAAACGAACATTTTGAGTGTTTGCTATTGTTCCGAGTACACAAAAGAACCCTTGTGCTCTGAAATCACGTGACACTGCTTATTGGACTTTATGACTTCCATCACAATATCAGTAGGAAGCAGCCGCAATAAAAAAAAAAGTACAGGAAGTTAAACAAACACTCCTTCAGTGAATAAACTGAGGCACCAAACAGCCTCCAGTAGTTGTGTTTTGGTGAACGTGGCTCTCTTGCTTTGCCGTCTAGGACCAGGAGCTAAACACCTCTGGGTGGGTAAACCACACGGGAAGAAGCCACCCTCGCTTCCTGCAGACCGGAGGTAAACACCGGTCATCCTCTGCACAGATGCACAATTATCTGCCCAGCTCTGACCAGCGTCTACACTGCGAGGCCATAAAGGGCCAGATCCTCCGTCCTGAACTCAAATAACAGCCTCATGTCAGATTCTGACCTTTCTTCCTCTGTTACACTGTTCCATATCAATTTGTGATATTTGATATATTCCAGGAGAACATTTGAAAGGAAACGTTGCAACTTACTCTTCTGCCTCGTCTGCTTGTAATTGAGCTGCTGATTTTCCACCCTTCCCCACAATGCATCTGCTCCCTTTACTCAAAATATCCAATATATCATCTTCTATATATATCTTTATCAGGGGTCTTCTACGTTTTCCAGGCCAAGGACCCCAAACTGATGGAGAGATGGAGCAGGGACCACCTACCATATATATTGTATACAATAGTGTTTTATATTAAACTGGCTACCCTGTCATTGCACGTTCAATACTAAGCTAAAAATTGGTAAAAAATATTTTTTTAAATATCTAAAAAAAAATTGTTTAATCAACCAAATATTTTTGCAACCCCCTGCAGTACCTCTTCGGACCCCTAGGGGTCGCAGACCCCCTATTTAAGACCTCTGCTTTAGGTAATTTTTTCAAAATCGAAAGATATTTTTTAAATTAAGGTAATATTTTTGAAAATCAAAAGGTTTTTTGAAAGTTGAGGTCTTTTTTCAAAATTTAAGCCATTTTTTGATAAATAAAATGGAAGTTTTTTTTTGATAATTTAGGTAATTTTAAAAAAAATGGAAGGTTTTTTGAAAGTTAAGGTAATTTTTTCAAAATCGAAAGATATTTTTTAAAGTTGAGATCATTTTTTGAAATTGAAGGATTTTTTTGAAAATTTAGGTAATTTTTCCAAAATTAATTTTTTTGAAAATTTTGTTTATTTTTTAAAAATGGAAGGTTTTTTTTGAAAATTTGGGTAATTTTTTCTAAATCGATGGATTTTTTTAAAATTAAAGTTTTTTTTAGAAAGTTGAGCTAAATCTTTTGAAAATGGAAGGAAAAATTGAAAGATTCTTCAACTTTCAAGAAAATGTTTGATTTTCAAAAGATGACCATCATTTTCATAAAAACCTTTGATTGAATCACGTATCTCTGTTGCTCTGTTTAAATTGCCATCATTGAAAGAAAGAAGAATATCAATATAACCGCAGACTCCTAGTAAAGATGATACACGTGCAAATAAGCGGACCATGTTGGGAACCACTTCTTACGTTGACCATTGAAATTATAATAACTGTTCAAGTGCTAAAAAGAGACAAGAAGAAGAAGCACGACGTATGTTTTAGAGTCGTAGCGCTGAAGTGAGAGCAGATATGAGATCCGGAGGTCCCTGCTGAATAACACATCTTGTCATTTTAGGCTTACAGGCTGCACAGACTGTGCATCTTGTAACTCAACTGTACTTAAGCTAACCTTCTGAACACTTTAACGCTGTGCAAAATATAATCCTGTGGATGTAGATGTGATTTTAAAACTGTGTGGGTGCAGAATCTCCTTATAGTCCATGACTGCGGGTTCTGCTTTCTTTTAAGGAATTTGGCAGACTGCTCTCTAAAATTAAGATTGGCTGACTGACTGATTCTGGTGGTCACAGTGTTTAAATCCAATCACTGCAGCTTTGTGTACACACACACACACACATAAAACATGCAAACACACACACACTCAGAGCAGACTTTATTGTTTTCCAGTGAGTCAACACAGAGGGAAACTGAGAGTGTGTTTGTGTGTGTCGTTCGTGTGCTAATCCAGAGTTTAGTGTGTGACTTTGTGCTGGAGTGTGTGATTACGCATATGTTGCTTCGTGTATGTCTGAGTGTTTTCCGCCACATAAGCACGTTGAGTGCCAGGTGAACGCGTCTGTTCAGACCTCCCTCATTGCACAGCAGCAATACAGCCACACTGAAGACTGTGTTACTGCCTGTGTAAAACAAGAGTAACTATTGAAATCTAACTACACGGATGACTTCTGTGACTTCCTTGTGTCCTCCATGTTTTATCTGTGCATGAACATTGGCGTTGCAACCATGGAAGTTTCTTTTTGAAATGAATTGAACGAAACAAATATCAGAAATAAATGCATCAGCCTCAGGGGTTGAAAGCTCTTAAAACTGAGGTTCAATCATTTCTTTTTCAAATTAAAAGCCCTTTTTCATTTTCCATCCAAAGCCTTGAAAAAGGTTTGCTTGCTCTCTGACTTCCCAACAATCCAAACATCTGATCTGAGGCGGCCCAATGAAAGGTCCTGCAGAATGTAACTTGGAAAAGCTTTGGATTCTTCTGCAGTATAAAAGCGGCTTAATTGCCTAAAACTATGTCTTCCCATTATTTCTGCACGTGTGTGAGGCGGGGGAGGCAGGGGGATGGTCGCAGGTCAGACTTGGCATGTTCAGCTATCAAAGGAGCGGCAGATAGAGTGATGACACATAGTTTGGACCGCTCTGGTTGAGTTGGCCGCTAAGTCTCCGATATTAGATGCACATGTTCTCACAAATCCCTCTCTCGCTCTGAGTGTGCACTTCTTGGATACCATAAAATCCTTGTATCTTTAATCCCTTTTCTCTTTTCACATTTTTCTATCTCTTTGTGCTGTCGCCAGGTTTAAACATAACCATGAACACACAAATAAGGACTCACTGATGCCTAATTATCATCTCATACAAGCGGTCACAGATTTAACTGTGTACATGGAGTCAGTCATGTGCAACAAGTGGAGGTTTTAGACCCGACCCGCGGGCTTGAGTCCGGCAGGGTGAAAGTGATATTCTGTCTGATCTTGTGGTTGTGTTATTTTGTGGATTGGAGATAAATGATGAGGTTTCAAGGATTGAAGAGTCAAATACAACTTTTTTTGGAGCTATAAACCACTTTACTTTGTTCTGTGTGATATATTCTGTCACGTAAACACTTCCTTCACGTCATGGCTAACATACGTTCGTTTGTTGATGTACATTTTCTATGAAAGTCTATAAAAGTTCAGAAAAAAGTGGACCAAATCTGTTATTTTTTCTCCTGTTCAGAAACTGATACTGGCCACATTTATAAAATAATGTCAACAGCCAAACAAAAAAATCGTATTGCACATGAATTCGATGTTGAGCACCAACGCTTGCAGTGATAACGTCTGGTTCCTGCAACAAAATGTTGAAAAGATGTTGATTTTTTAAAGTGCTTGCAGGTTGATTCTATCAGTGGAGTGTCTAATTTCCCTTTTTGTCTCAAATCTACTTAAGCATCAATGCATGATTAGACTCCAGCAGCACTGTTCCATTTCATCATACATGATTACTGCTCTGATGAAATAGTCGCTTCGCCAGACACGCAGCCATCTGGAGAAGCAGAAGCTCAGATCTGATAAAGTAAATCTAGCTTTAGGAAGTGAGATTGTAACACAGATATCTGACTGCAACTGCATCACTTGTGCCTTAAAGCAGGGGTCCCCAACCCCCGGGCCGCGGACCAGTACCGGGCCGCGGATCATTTGGTACCGGGCAAGAAGAAATAATAAAAAGTTTTCTTTTTGGGTTGGTAATATGTATTGTAAAGAAAGTGCATAATATAAATAAAGTGCACAGTATAAAATAGAATAATTACATTTACATGATATGTCTGATAATGAAATTATATGTTTTGCACTTTATTTTGTGTGAAACATTGCCATGAAACTGGTCCGTGGTTCAGAAAGGTTGAGGACCGCTGCCTTAAAGCACTAAAAGACATACAAATAAAGGACAATGGCTGACTTCCCATGTTAGATCCTGCAAGAATCAGGAGACCTTCTGGAAAACTGAGGAACTGGCAGTCTGACAGGAAGTACCGGTCAGCTCCACCTCAGCAGTACTTGGTAGCTAACAGAAGCTGGTGCTGGTACCTTTGAGGATGGTCATGTTGATGACTGTGCGCACCTCAGGCATCTGATATTGGGCCGTGGCTGCTGGCTGTTCCAGGTGTTCGCAGCACCGCCTGCAGAGTCTGGAAGGAGGTCTGGAGGGGGAGGGGACGCAGCACGCCAGGGGGAGAAGTAAAAGCAGCCTCAAACACACCGGCAACATGGCTGTCACAACCTGGGAGTGGAATGAAACAGAAAGGTTACAGGTCATTAGGTGGAGGAGAAAGTCTGTTTCACTGTATGTCCGTACGGAGTCAAATCATGTGACTTCAAAGGCGGATTCACACCTAAAGGTCCAGTTCCTCAATCGAACTAATGCAATTCCAACTGGGCCAGCTTGTGTTCGCAAAGATAAAACTCAAAAACCAGACATGTCGCTCAATTATTGGTCACACAGTTGGCTGCACACCGCGTGTCATGTGCTTTAATATCAAACGTTTACTCATTTAGCCACTGACTGGTTAGCTAGCTAGCTTATTCCTCCATGACTTCATGGTGCACTGGTTACAGAAAAGGAGCCACGCTGGTGTTGAGCAGCAGCGCTGGTTTAAACGCTCCGTCCGTCACTTGACGGAGCTGCCGTCCGCTCTCCTAACAGCGAACTAGTGACACGGAGTGACCGCCTAATTACTGTCCCAACTGTGGTCTGATAAACGCTAAATTCATCAAATTCAGTGGTAGCAAACACACAAATAGGCTACGAGTTCACCAGCAACCGAAACAGGAAAAGCAAACGTTTTTTTATCCAATGAAATTACACTTGAATGCTGTACTTTCTGTGTTTGATTCGGTTGGTTTTCACACAATGAACCGCTTCAGAGTTCAGTGTTAGCGGCCTGAGACGCCCCCTGGAGGCGGACCAGAGGGCGGTCGATTGGTCCACAGAGACAAGCGTTCGCATCAACCCAAAAGAACGGCGCCGAGGGGGGTGAACACTCCAGGGTTCGGTATAACCAGACTAAACAAGGCTGGTGTGAATGTGCCCTGAAACCTATCATGGAATACGTTGTTTTTATAACGAGGCAAATTATGGAAATTCCAATAAGTCCAAAACTGTCTTTCTGGGCTCATGGTTTCTGCACTAATGTACAACAATCAAACTAAGAGAAATCCATAGTAAAATAAACTTAAAACAGTTGTTTTATAGATTCCATTCATCGAAGTCCTCCACACTTAATCTCTGGCAGCTGTTAGAAGCTTTCTTGGAAATGTAGGAAACCACTAATTAGAAAAGACCCTGTGAGTGAAGCTGATGCACCAAAAAAAGTCAAATTACTACAAGCGTTCAGTCACTCCAGGCACACACAGAACACACTGATGACCTTTTAATATCAAGGACATAAATGACTGTGGTATGGAAGCCAAAGTCTTTTTAATATAAGATCCAGAAGAATCCAAAACTCAGGAGAAAAGCTAAAGCAGGGAGTTATGTGGCGCTCCATACATACACATACACACGTGGACTTGATTGGATGTGAAAACATCAGCAGAGAGTTGCTTCTCTCTGTATGACCTCACAGCGTGAAACACTTTCAAATACATTTCCAAGGACGTTATGTGCTGTTACCCTTGAGGCTTTCTGTTGGTGCAGAGCCACAATGCATCCCTCATTGTCTGATACACGTTTCTGCAACTTCACAAACTTGTAAACTAGATTTACTTATTTGACTGAAATCTTTCAGTTGTATTCAGCAGTAATGAGACTTACTTAGAATCTCTGTGTGACTGTGTACAATAACACAACGTAACACAAACCATATGGCCCTCAGATGATCCTTTTACCCAGAATGCCTTATCGTATCTGAGTATGGATAATCCTGGGGGAATGTAACCTCCAACCCACGAGTCACACAAGAAAAAAGTCTCAAAATCCAAAGTTTAGTTCTTCTTTATCATCCTTACAATACTCGATCTACAGACTTTGCTACGCATGATGTTATGATTGTGACGTTTTATGAAACTGGCTTTAATCAACATTCTTATAGTCTGGATCCCTTGATTGCTTGTATGTGAAATTGTACTCGTACTGACAAACCACAAAGAATCATCACGTTCTGGCTTCGACTGTACCGACTCCGTCTAATCTCTCTTCTTTGTCAGCCGGCAGCTGTTTTCAGCAAAAAAGCTCTAAAAAGCCATTGTAACTATGACCCTGCTTATCTGTGATGAAGTGGAGCAGGTACCTGCCATAGAGCCAGACATCTCCCGCAGGATTTAGAGACCAAAAGCGTTAATAGTGGAATTAAATCCACCAGGTGTCCAGAAACAAATAAATGCTAACGTTGCTCTGTGCCTGCTGGAAATGTCAAGAAGTGTTGTGCTCACACCGTGGACTGTATAAAACAAGTGCACGTGGCCACTGTGACGTCAAACGTCCGTTTGTGGACGGCAGCTTTGAAGCCTCGAGTTTTGCGTTGCGGCCGCAGCCGTCTTGTTGGTGGAGTCAAGTACAAACGAACGCTAAACAAGACATTTTTAGACTAAAATGTTACAATTGACTTTCAAGAAGTGAAAACACAAACTGTGAAAGGGTTAAAGTTTTTAAGACCAAAACACGGACAACACCCAAACCGGACGACGCCGTGGTAGTGACCTGTCAATCACAAGCTAGCCCCGCCCTAATGCATCTAAACGGGACATAATTCACTAAATAAACAACAAGCTGTGTTGAAGAAGACTTGAAACTACAGACTGAGACATAAACTCATCAGGAAAATGTTTCCTGAGCTAATAAATCAAGAGAGAAGTAGGAACATTTTCTCATAGACTTCTATACAGACTGAGACATAAACTCATCAGGAAAATGTTTCCTGAGGGAACAAATCAAGCGAGAAGTAGGAACATTTTCTCATAGACTTCTATACAGACTGAGACATAAACTCATCAGGAAAATATTTCCTGAGCTAATAAATCAAGAGAGAAGTAGGAACATTTTCTCATAGACTTCTATACAGACTGAGACATAAACTCATCAGGAAAATGTTTCCTGAGGGAACAAATCAAGCGAGAAGTAGGAACATTTTCTCATAGACTTCCATACAGACTGAGACATAAACTCATCAGGAAAATGTTTCCTGAGCTAATAAATCAAGAGAGAAGTAGGAACATTTTCTCATAGACTTCTATGCAATCTGAAAATCTTCAGATGCTCCACTATGTTGTGTGCTGTTTGACGCTGGTCAGGCAGTTCAGGGGGTTTGTCAGAGTTTAGCACAGCTGCACGGTGCTGTGGGAAATACAGTTGACCAGAGTGGAATTTGCGGCCCATGCAACCAAAACAAAATCCCCAGAGAAAAATCCTGGCTGTTGTCTTTTTCGGTCGTCAGTACATCCCAGTTTCCCACATCTCTCTTCCTCCCACTCCATCTATTTCCTGCCATCCATCCTCACGTTTAGCCTCTGAAATCCACACACGTGTAACACAAATCCTCTGAAAAGCAAGACGGAGAATAGAAAGAAAAGGCGGACCAGAGAGAATAAATAAACGGGGGGGGGGAGACGAGAGATAACGAAGAGATTCCTCGGTGTTCTCACAGTGATGGATGAATGTTGACAGGATGTGAGATGACGGATGGAGCATGATACAATAACAGTTATTATCCAGCCAGATATCAGAGAATACATTTCAACGTGTTCAGATTCAAATCTTTGTTCTGCAAACTTAACAAACCGTCAAAATCCCACAAATTAAACCGCAGCATCTGTTTCAGAAAGTAAAAGAGCATAAAAACTAGAAACATAACTTATGACTTGGATTTTTAACTGTAACGTTGATTTAGTGGGTTTTATTTCAGTATCTTTAGTCCCAGGAGCCAAACACTGAGATAAATGAATGAATAAATCATCTCTGTGAAACAGCATCTGTTTTTAAACACTTTGCACTTAAGTTGATGTAAAACGATCCCACATGGATATTTTGGAAATCATCATCATAGATGTGTTGACAGTAATTTAAGACTCATAAAACTTCTGATTAGTTTGTGCACTTTCCCAACAGTTCACCATGTATACGTATCACCTGCTAAATGTTACTGCAAAATACAAAACTTCCAACTACTGACTTGTGATTAGAATATCAATGCAACAGCAAACATTAAAATAGTTTCAGCCATCTTTAAAAACTACATCCTATCCTGACAGATTTCATAAAGCGCGTGTGTGTGTGTGTGTGTGTGACACATGTCATATCATGACCTCGTGCTACCTCATCAGCCTCTGTGACCATGAACACAGCCTGCTTCTTAATAACGCGACCACAACACACACGCAACGTAATGGACTCATTTAAGAAGCCACGTCTACAGCGCCAGAGCATCATCATGCACAACAAACCACACACACACACACACACACGCGCGCGCGCGGAAGGTGTCTGAGATGCGCGTTCTGGGCAGGTTTTGCAGAGAAGCTCCTGCTGAGTTGGCGACTTGTGAATAACTTCTCCAGTCCTGCACGTCTCTGCACGCACGCACACGCGCCGCCGGGTGTTTCTTCTAATCTGTGTTCTCCTCGTGCCTCTTCTTTTTAAACAGATTACACAGATTACACAGATTATAAAGTGTGTATGGAGGAGCCGCGAGACAGTGTCACGAAGTCGCTGTGCCCGCGTGTCAGAGTCAGAGTCAGCTCGTGAGTTCTTACCTGCTGCAGTTTCACCCGTGAGGAGAAAGAAACCGGCTGCTGCTGTCAGAGAGAGGAAGAGAGTGAGGAGCAGCCTCCCTCTCTCCCCCACACACTCCCTCCCTCTCTCCCCCACACACACTCCCTCCCTCTCTCCCCCACACACACTCCCTCCCTCTCTCCCCCACACACACTCCCTCCCTCTCTC
>CALSCE010004105.1:1248796-1266312 GCA_943593645.1 Bovichtus variegatus
CACACACACACACACACGCACACACACACGCACACACACACACGCACACACACACACGTACACACACACACGCACGCACGCACACACACAGACACACACGCACACACACAGACACACACACACACACGCATGCACGCACGCACACACCGACACACACACGCACGCACACACAGATACACACACATGCACCCACACACACACACATACACACACGCACGCACACACACATTTGATTTCTGAATTAACATTTGCATTTACAGTTATATTTTTTTAATTACAGATGAGAGTAGATACATCACTAAACATAATATCTATATTTCTTCTTATTTCCACTAGTAAACAGATTTTTCTTTTTTTTTTGGAACGCACTCAGTTTGTCCAAGAGGTCAAATAATGCCGCAAAAAAATATTAAAAGGTGAAATGAAGGTACCAGATCTCGCAAAAGGCCGACGCCTGATGTGTCTCTGGGTGTGTGATGTTCTTGTGATGGTGTGTGTGTGTGTGTGTGTGTGTGTGTGGAGTTGGAGTGTGTTACCATCAGTACAGTTCATCTCGTCTGTCGCCTCGGGGCAGTCTGGGAGTTGGTCACACACCTTGTAGTAGTCCACACACTGACTGTTCTCTGGACACCGGTACTGTGCCACACACACTGAAACACACACACACACACACACACACACACACACACACAGGGAAATGTACCGGCTGGCGTGTGTGTCTGTTGCTCCCCCTACTGGTTATGATGTGCACTGTCACTCTTGTGAGGAACCTCGGCTCAGCAGCAGGTGTTTGACATGATGGAAATATTTTGCCTTTGTTACTTCTTTGTTTTCTTATTGGTCCGGTTCTCCGGTTTATTTATTTTTTACCTTCCAACGTGTGTGTATGTGTGGCAACATTACGTGGATGTTTGGTTGATCTCGTGTCCTTTTCCTGAGGAGAGTCGTTGCATCCCAGTGGTAAAAAGCTCCATTTCATTTAACAGGAAATGCAACGGCTTCACTGGCTTTTCTGACATATTTACTTCCTGAGCCATGTGTCAATTTCCTGTCTCACAGAAAATAATGTCCTACACATTACGTGTATGTGTGTATACAGTGTGTGTAAAATAAATACCGCAGTTCCTCTCGTCCAGTCCGTTGGGACAGTCCTTGATTCCATCACAGGCAGGAACACACAGGCCGTTGATCGTGCACAGAAACTGTCCTGGACACGCTGTGAAAACACAACCATGCACGTGTCACTTAGCAGATATCCACATTTCTTCCACTGTCTTTCCTGCATCCACAACTCACGATCTGATAGGTTGAAGACTCTGTAGCGCAGCTGAAGCCCCGGCCCTGTGAGTGACACCTCTGATGTCATGACAACAGTGGTCGTCGTGGAGAGCAGGAAGAGGCGCTCGGTGTACGGCTGCAGGCCCCTGGTGCCGCACAGTCTGGGAAAAAAGGTCAGAGGCGATGAAATGGTCCAAATCCACCAAAGACAAACACATCCTGGCTAAATGCTGGTCAAAGATTTGTCTGATTAAAGATTAATATAAAAGTACAACGGCCTCACATGAAAGGTCTGTATGGAAATCTAACAGGAAGCTGCTGCCCCCTGTTGTTCAGTACGTAATGGAATCATCTGATGATACAAAAATAATATTTTTTACTGCGTAACTTGGTCCATTTGTGTTTTCTATGTATTATGAAACTAACTGAAAGCTTTGAACTTAATGTCCTATGTGGAAACTTTTTTAATGCTCATGCGCTTCCTGTCAGAGGCTAAACCACACACAGGTGGCAGTTATAAATAGACATTAGTTCAATAAGCTAGCAAAACAAAGCTTCTCTGATGTCTCTGTTATTAATTGTACCAGCAGTTTCCCGCCTGTTAATTTAGCAGTGAGCAGGCGAAAGAAAAAGTAGAGCAACATGAAGATAAAAGCTTTTTAAACACAAGTTGTGTGCAGACTTTTCTGCTGTTCTCTGCTCAACTTTTAGGTAAGAAATGCAAAAGGTTTCATTGATGTGTAAAAGAGAAGTCTATTATTACACATTTATATTGGTGGATCCAGAGCAGCTGCAGCTGTCGCACTCTTCAGTGGAAGTTGTGACTAAAATCGACTTTTCCCTTCTACGTTCTGCCCCTTGAGCTAAACCGTCCTTGGCTGTTCTCGATGTTGCGCTCAGGTTTGTTTGTCCATGAGGTTTGGACGGTGCTGATATGGTGCTATCACCCTCGGCCCCGACAGGCTCAGTGTGGCACAGCCTACCTGCGGTTCTGGATGATCCACTGTCCCTGGGTGCAGGCCTGGTTGTATGCCGCTCTGCTCAACTCGTAACCCTCAAATTCCAGAGACAAGCCCATCCCTGCACTGGGCATCTGAAACCAAGCACATGCAAACATTTATCATTAACGTCAGGGGCTTAATTTAAACCCGTTACGCATTTGAGAACTGCATTTACAATATAATTTGTCTGCAGAGTATTGTGAGTGAAGAGGATATTAAAATTGCATAATTTCTGCTTTCTGTGCCAAAGTATTCATGACAAAAAATATATTGACATGCAAATTAATCGCATAGTGAACCTCCGTCACCTGGAGATCGAGGGTAGATCTTTATTTACTGTAACAATCATAAAAAGCTAAAGCAGCATGTGCATCACTATTAAACAGCTTTTAACCACAACTAGATCAACTAAATCTTCAAAAACCAGCCTGAAAAACAGAGAAAATCTAGAAAGAGCTGGCGGATGCTAGCGAAGGGTCGGTTGGTTACCACGAATGAATCAATCGATCAATAGATCAAAGTGTGAGACAAATGGATTTGGGAGTCTCACAGTAAAGCTCCAGGTACAGTTGGTGTCGGGGGGGTAGTAGCTGGGGAAGAAGGGTGTCCTCAGGGTCTCCTGGACCCCTGAAACTGCCTTCAGCTCTATAGTGGAGCCACAGTCTGAGAAAGAGAAGGAATCAATCCACCATCAAATATGCATCAACGTCTGTGTGAACTCCTCTCGTACGAAACACGTTTGAACTCGTATGAGGAGGCGGGGGCTTTCAGGTGGTCTTACCCTGGCGGCCCCAGGCCTGTGCAGACAGAGAGAACGGGTCCTTGTAGTTGTACAGACCCTGTTTCCAAACCACCGTCATCCACTCGCCTGAAGACAAGACTCGCACCACGCGCTCGTGTCTGCTGCAGCCATACACTCTGGGAAGACAGGGCCAAAGAGAGCTAGAGTATCTCCTCTAAGGTCAAGAGTTCAAGAGTTTAATGAACATCCAATATCCAATGTTCAGCAGAGGAAATATTAGTTTGATATGTCACAGCAAATAAATATCTCTGTCCAGTTTATAGCAATATCAAAAGGCGTTCCACAGGGATCCTTTCTGGGTCCTGTCTTGTTTACAGTTGATATTAATAGTGTAGTCTCTTTGCGACACAATATTGATTTTCTCAGTCTTTACCTGGACACTCTGAATGGTAGTAATAATAATAATAGAGTCACAGAACCTTTGCATTTAAACAAACTCAGATTCTCGTACATAAAACAGATCCAGCTTCCCTTTGAATTGTAGGAAGAGATAGTTGAAGCAGGTTTTCTGTCATTATGGTGACATAATCTATAACCATGCTTCTGCTTCCCCTCTCAAACCTCTAGATTCAGTTTATCATTTTGCCCTGAGATTCAATCAGAAAGTTGATTTCCTCTATAAATCCACCACCCTGCATAACATCTGGACCACAGGACGCCGATAAACTCGCTCTGCAAACTGTCTAATGAGGTTTATTCAAAGCTTCCTTTAGTTTTTGTGCAGCAAACGTATGGAATTATGTGCAACACGTTCTCCAGATTGACCCTTGACCCCTCACCTCAGCGTGCAGCTGCTCTTACTTCGTATTGCGCTTTTTTTGCTTTTGTTTAACTTCGTGTTTGTCTTTGAATCTCGACATCATTGCAAAAATGAGAGAACCCTCAATGATTTTTTTCGAGGCTTAAATAAAAGAACTGAATGGAAGTCTGTGGATGAAACTCACGATGTGATGAGGTGAGTGTCGGAGGGCGTGAGGGAGTCGTACACCACCAGCCTGTCCCGGCACTCTGGCAGCAGCCACTCCATGTGGAGCTCCAACTGGGAGCCAGGGGCGGCCTGGAGGTGCCACAGGCAGGAGGAGCGCTGCGTGTCGGGGCCACGGAGGGCCAAGGGGCTGCTCGACACCACCTTCTGGTAGCGGTAACAGTCTTGTGTAAAGGATGCCAACAAAAACTGAGAATTAGAGTGGAGTTGTGGGATTTGAGTTAAAAAACGTGGCAAAACGTGCAAACGTATGGATTTCTCCACATGTCGACGCAGTGTACGGTTAGAGGAATATTCAATATGCAAAGAGTTTGGTGGGCGGTGCACATTGTGCTGCATGCTAAGCACAGTTCAATCAAAGAGCCATAAAGAAAAATAAGAAATGGGGAACATGCAAAGGAAAATAAAGTGTGATACCAAACGAGGCTTTCAAAAGCTCTACAACTTTGGAGTCGGTTTCTGTAGGGAGCAGAACACAAAGAGGAGAAATTAAAGTAAAAAGAAATCAAATACTCACGCATTCAATGTCTGTCTCACACACACACACACACACACACGCTGCTCTCCTGCTCTCACCACTGACAGACAGCGAGGGGAGGTGGAGGAGGTATCCACACCCTCTGCACCCCCCCAGGCCCTCCTCCAGGCTCGTGGTGACCTTCTCCAGCGTGACCCTCCCAACATGGCTGCCTGGCACTGACATCACTATCCAGAAGTGAGCCACAACACTCCCGTCGCTGCATAAAACAAAGCCGAAACCACGATTGACACAGCCGTTAAAGATGACAAACAATAAAGGGTCATTAATATTTATCCGCATGCCCTCCCTGGTTGAAAGCGTGTTGCACGTGCAACCTCCGCAGGGCGCGTCTGGAAGTGTGCTCTGCTGCACCTGTAACTACGCCCGACGGTGATCTCACAGACACACGTCTACATCGCTGCAGCACGGGGAGAAATGAAAGCACTGGTGTCAGCGAAACAATCTCTCAGTCTGATGTTAGGTCGTTGAAGCTGGAGAGTAAGAACGGATGCTGCTGAACGCACATCTCCTGTAATTCAACCCGATCTGGAGTAAACTATGAAATACAGAATAATTCTCTATGATGTCGAGTAATAAAAACACCTTTGTGTTTGGGGAATGTTCCCATGGTTCTTGTACAGTTTGCATGAAGGACCAGCGTGGATTTACTTCAGGGAGTATCTGCTCCACGTAGAGGCCTCCGCTCTGCTCTGCTCTACAAATCTAACAGTTTCACTTGAAAAAGAATCAGGAGCTGAATACAGAAGCTTCCAATACGCTTCACTTGTACAAAACGAAACGTTCAGCTCGTGCTTCTCTTCTCGAGGATATTATTACTGTACTCTATATGAAAAAGATGGATCCAGGTACCCGAAGGCGAAGACTGTGGTGTAGTTGAAGTATCGAGAAAGACTGGAGCCCTTCATGATCTTCTTCACCTGAAAGACAGAGGAAGACGATGTCAGCTGTTCACACGAGTCTCCATGAGCTGGTTCCTGCTGCTTCTTCTTCTCTTTTTATTAACCAGGTAGTTGTGAAAAGGAGTCTGGCTCCGTACGAGGAGCTGACCCTGCTCACCATGTTCTGCACTCCCTTGGCCTCCTTCTTGAACGCAGGGCTGTGGTGGGAGGAGAGATCAGCAGAGAAGTTCCTGTTGAGGATGGACAGGTAGGCCGTGTACTGCTGCTGCACACGAGGCTCCGACACCCAAACCCTGTATTCTGTTGGAGAGGAAGGTATGAAGAGCAAGAACCTAAAGCTAAATGCTAACGTGCTAATGTTCAGCAGATATACTATTTACTCTCGTCATCATCCAAGTCTAGCGACCAACATTTGCTCATCTGCAGGAAACACAGAATTTATTTTACACACTATTTTGTGCCGATCCATCAGATATTTCAGGAACATCACAGTGTCTGTACCATCATGGAAACCCATCCCATAGTCTTCAAGATATTTCATTAAAAGCCAAAGTATCAGTGGGATTCATCCTCCGGGTGAATATATAATAATAATATTATATATATATAATATAATATATGTGGCGTCACGCTGCTAACATGGCCACAACGTCATGAATAAATACAGAGAGAGGGAGAACACTCCTCACCCAGGAAGTACCAGGCCAGTGCGGCTCCTGCGGCTGCGAGGATGATGATGATGAAGGCCAGGAGACACTTGCAGGGCCGACACCTCCTGGTGGGGGGGGCCACGGCCGGGCCAGCAGCCTGCGGCGGACAGACACAGCTTTGAGGCTGTAGCTCGCTGAAGAATCCCCACAGCTAATTATCTGTATTTTATATTTCTTATTAATGTTTCTTGTTATGTCTCATGTCATGTACAAATGACTTGACTCTGGAATCATCAAAGTTTTATATCAAAAAGATGTTTTGCTTCTCTTTTCTAAAGAAAATTACGTTTGTTTTCCATGAACGACGATGATGTATTTTCACAAATAATAAAGTCAAAGCTTCAAATATTCTTCTGTAAAGTTAAGGCTCAGTTTTCTCTACTTTTAGTTTCCCACATGAGTCATTAAAACGTCTAAAGAAATGAATCACTGGCTCAATAAAATGTGAATCTGAAAGATGTCTTTAATCTTAATTAATTAAGACGAGTTCCCTGCAAAGCAAATCAGCTGACTTTTGTTGAAATATGATATTTTTTCATGAATTAAAAACAATGCAAACATTTATTTCTTTACTTGAGAGAATCCACTGTCAAAACCTGGCTCCTACATTACCCACAATGCAACTGGATCCACAGAGGTCTGCAGAGAGCTCGTCTATATAACTCCACACCCTGAGGGGTTTTTTTTTTTTTTGTTTTTCCATTTTCAAACATGACGTCTTCAGCTCTATAAGTCGAGTGACATCGCTCAGGGGAAAGAAATAAAGGTCATGAAACGCACCCACGTACTGCACTTAAGTACACATTCAAGGTACTTTTTTATTTATTGTTTATTCGTCTCCACTACGTTTATCTCACAGTTTCACAAATTAAGATTTATACTTAAAGAACACATGAGAATGTACCAGAAGAGTCGATGAATGGACCATTAGATTATTATTTAAATGATTTTATATCATTTAGAAGTTTGGACTGTTGGACTAAATAATCAATAAATGATCAGCAGATTAATCCATAATGAAAATAATCACCAGCTGCAACAGTAAAATGCTGTTTGACATTAATGCATGAGTGATAATAATTTCACAGACTTTTACTGGATACTTGAATAAAACTGAAAACTTTAATGCGACTTTAACGTGTGATATGTGCGGATTTACCCTTTAAGGCTTAAAACATTTTGAAATAAACTAAACCGAGGCTCATTCACGGAGGAGCACATGACAGGAAGTGCAGGAAACTCTTCAGCTGCACATAGAAGATAAGATATTCAGAAAGATAACGTACCTTTGATTTGTCATATATATATATATATATGTATATATGTGTGTTTTATTTCTGCATCTGAATCCATTGCCTTTTAAATGTGTGAAGATATATGAATGCAACAACCTACAAAACCATAACAAGAGCCTCCATTTTGAAAGTATTCTTCTATATCTACATCTCTAAAGTTTAGTGCAGCAGCTCCGCAGGTTCGACACATTAATGTGAATACGTGATAAACATCAGAGAGGTTTTAGCAGCATTACTGACCCCAGAGTTCTGAGAAGCAGGAGTGACCCCCGGCTCGCGTGAAATGGACTTCTTGGAGCCGTGCCCGAGCGCCATCGCATCACTTGGCGTCCTCAGTTCCTTGAAAGATCATCTCACTGTCCATCAGGTGCTCATTGATGAATTTACAAATTCAGCAGCTTTTATTCAGCATCTCTGGGGAGATATACCCAGACATGTTGCTCCGGCACAGAGAGCGGCTCCCTCTCTGTTTGTAAGTCCAAAGGTAAAGAAAGGTCAATCAATAACTGTCCATGGCGAAGAGATATTTAAATTCTCAGTGGAATGAAGCTGAAACACAAGCAGAAAGTCACAACTTGTGGCTGCAGTGCAACCCTACGTGCACGCTCTCGTCTTAAAGGAGCAGCGTGAGTCAGATAAGCACAGGACGTACACGCATCATCACCTGGCAACAGTGATGCACGAGGAAACCTAAAGGGAATGAAGCCGCCTGTTTACAGCTCGTTTCCCAGAGTTCATTTCAGCCTCCGCGCAAACAACAGATCCCAAGTGAGTTGGCTGTGTGTGTGTGTGTGTGTGCACGCAGCGTTTACCTCACGCGCTACACATTCAATGTTCTTCCCTCACACACTTGTTTCTCTTTTCATGGAATTGGAAGCAGACAAATTGCTCGTGTGGGCTTTAAATGTTAAATTCAGAATATTGTGTTTTATTTTTTTTTTTCGGCTCAAGTCAACACTTATAGAAATGAAGAAAATCCCAGTAAAAAAAAGTTAAGTTTATAAGTTTATAATATGCAATACAATAGTCACATTCACTTCATTATGAATTTCAGTTTCACATCGTATGTCTTAGGCATCTCCACCATCATATGATCAATAATAGTACAGAAAATGTGAATCTTATGTCAGATTAGTCAATAACTTATTCGCTTTCATCGTCAGAATTCTTTTAAATAGCTGCCATACGTGACTAAAGTTAAAATATATTTTACATGTAACAAGTTCTGGAGGTTTTTCCCACTCGTAGACGCACGTGATCCATAAGCACAGGAGACAGAGGGCGCAGTGCATCAATAAAAGAGTAGAAGAAGAACAGTGCAAACCAGCGTTAACGTGCAGGGTCCAAAAATATTCAAAAACTTTACATTACTTTACAACTTTACATGTTGAAATACATTCAAAATGCTTGTGAGCTAAACGTTAGCAAATCCATAGCTTTTCACAGGAAACCTTTACGATTGGCTCAAAAGTACATCACAAATCATTGGTTTTAATGACACTTTATGCAATAATATGTTGCAATAAATGAATTCATATCGCAGTGGTAGATACAGAAATAAAATATAACTACAATAAGACAGAAACTCCTCTGCAGGAGGTGAAGGGGCCGGTCAGCACCGAGGGGCCCAGTGTCTCATGATCCTCCGTGTCTGTCGGACCTTCTGAAGACATCTGCACGTTTAGCTCTGTTCCTGTGTTACTGGCATGTATCCGTCACCAGAGGGCTCCACTGGCCTGCTGCTTGACATTAGAGCAGTCCTCTCCAGGAACAGACCTGACGGAGGTCGCAGAGCTGCACTCAAACCTGGCCCAGAGAAGTCCAAAGGCAGTGGTGTGAAAGAGGGCAAGGAGCATGGCGAGGAGGTGGGAGGAGGAGGAAACAGGAAGCGTGTGGATTCAGAGGACTTATCAACGTCCTCCAGGCTCTCGTCCTGACTCGCCTGCCTCTTCACCGGGCTGCTGACGCCGGCCTCCAGGCTGCCGGGCTGCAGCTTGTGCACCTGCTCGTAACCAGAACACACCGGAATACCTCCACTGCCTCCAAAGAACTTGTGAAAATCTACTTTTTCCCCACTCCCTCCCTCCCTCTCCTCCTCGCCTTCAGGCCCCTCATCAGCCACAATGATGCTATCGACCTCCAGGCTCTCTTGACTGACCTCTTCGCCGCTGCACACGCCTGAATCTAGACTCTGCAGCCTTAAGCGCTCGACCAGGAGCTTCTCCGTCTTCTTGTAGTCGGAAATGACCAGCATAGCCTCGCTGCTGCTGCTGGCTTTAGAGAGCAACTGGCGGAGCTCCACCTCTCTCCGGCTCACTTCATCCCTATCTGGCTCTACATTTCCACCTTCACCCTGACTACGTAAAGGCCCGTAAGGTGTATCGGGGACGCAGGGCGCCAGGTTCCCCGCAGTGAGCGAGGAGACAGGAGGATGGCACAGCTGGGAGTAACTGGGGTTGGAGAAGTTGGAGCTGTTTTCACTCCTGATCTTCTGGAGCAGTGATCCAGAAGGCCCGCAGGGTGTCACAGCATCCACAGTGGAGGTCACCTCCACATAGACAATTTCCTCCGGTTTAAAGAAGGAGTTCAGGTATTCACCGGTGAAGTGAGGGCTCAACCAAGTCTGCAGGAGAAAGGGTCAAACATGGGGAGGAGAGATCCAGTTTGCATTAGATTATGAGGTTGTAAAGCTGCACAAAACTGTCTGTAAATACCCAGAGATGAAGGTGTTTTTCTCTCTATTCTCTGCAATGAAACAGTTTTAACCTTTTGGTTCATAAAGGAAAATTTATTTTGACTAATGAGTCATTTCTGTTCTGTCTGGTGTGACAGCCTACGTGGGCTGACGATGAGCTCTGTCTCTGTTAATAGTCGTTGTTTTTATATTAACCATGGATCCACTGCCTCTGAGAATCATCTCCCTACTCTGCAGTTCAATTCATCTTTATGGAGCCTTTTAGCGTCTTTCAGCTAATTGTTTTGTTTATTGGGATTTGCAAATTTTATGGTCACATTTTGGTTCAGTCTCAAGCTGTTTTCAGGAGAAAAAGCTCTGATGAACTAAATAAAAGACAGTTGCCATTCGCGACTCGCAGGAGAAGAAATGTGAACATCTATCATGCAAAATGTCAGAGTTAGAGATAAAAGAAGAGTTAGCATTGGACGTGCATGCGTTGACCAAGACACATCTCCATATGTGACGTCCTTTAAAGATATGATTGTAAAATTCATACATTTTGTACACACTACAGGTGAATAGGCTCAAACATGTAACTAATAGATAAACATGAAACTTCAGTTCATGACTCACATTAACACAATTACTTTTTATATTACAAGTGTTCTGACATGTTTAAATATGTAGATGATCTGACACAGACAGACACAGTTATTGTTTCCACTCGTCTGAATTACATGTTATGGAAGCTAATTTGCCCCAAATCTCAAAAAAAAACAACCGTACAATCTCACCTTAAAACAATTCCACTCTAAATCAAGCCTGTGTTTGCAGCAAAACCTAATTATCACGAGTTTTGCACACAGAAGAAATGTGTATTTAACGAGCTCACCTGGAAATTTGCATCCCGCAGGAAGGAGTCCGCTGGGTTCGGCAGGGCCGGGCCTCTGATTCTCTTTACAATGTAAACCCTGCGAAACACAACGTCGTGGTCAGAAAAGACACAGCTCTTCAACAACATTGACCCTTGAGCACTTTGTGGTTGTGTCTGCCTACCAGGAGGTTGTGTCCGCCTTGAAGCGGACGATGACCAGGAGCACGGCGAAAACTGTCGCGCCGGCAACAAATCCAAAAACACGCCAAGCAAGAGCTGACAAACACAGGACAGAGAACATCAGCTGACTGTGAACAACAAATCTGGGTCATAAGTCTGCGTGACACATGTTTAACCCCATAATAACCCAGAGCAGTAAAGTGTGTATTCTAAGGGCATTAAAAACACATTCGATTTTTATTTAGGGGTAGAAATCAACGAATTACATTTCCCATGTGGTATGTCATGAATATTTTTTTCCTTTAAAGATATTTTGTTTGTCCAACTCGAGGAATTCAAGGCAGAGCCGTGAAACAAAAGCAGGACTGGAAAGAACTCATTGAAGACATTCGGAAGGTTTTGCTTTCCACTGACTGCATTTGTTGAATGTAATCAGGTGGTAATAGCCTATATATATAATTATATATATATAATTATATATATAATTATATCATAGTTTCACTGTCTCCCGGAGCAGTGCGCTTGCTGCGAGGTCAAATACAGAAAGTAAACTTATTATTTTAGCTATTTTGCCGGCGACGGTGAGAAGAAAAAGCACCATTTCTATTCTGTTTAAGAATGAATAAATATAACAATGTGTTGTTTGAATGTTATCTGGAGTTCGTAGGTCGACGCTGTATTTGTGCTGATTCATTTCCTTACGTGGAAGCTAAGCTTTTCTATACTTTTATTTTAACAAATAGCATCTGAAATGTTCGTTGTTATTTCAACCTTTACCTGATGACGGCGGTGGTTGTTTTGTTCTTCCTATGGGGGACACCCATGATGCAGTGGGGCTCCACTCACTCCAGATTGACTCGGTTTCCTGTTCATCAGCCTTCACTCGAACGCGTGCCTCGTACCTCTCGTCCTGTATCAGCCAATCAGGGTTCAGCTCTGCTGCGCAGTTCCAAATGCATGGCACGGACATTATGTTTTTCAGCACAAAGGGATCCTGACGGGGAATAAGGTTGTTAGTTAGCTTGCCAATTATGCTACACTAATAACGGAAAATGAGCCAAACAGCGCTGAGTCTAAACGCTGCATCGGTCTCTCCCCGCCGCGAGCCGAGGTGAGTGAGGGGGAGGGGCCGCCGTGTGGCTTATTGTTGTCTCATTTGAGTCAGTTAAACAGTAAATGCATCAAATGTAGTGGCAGCAACTGCACAAATAGGCTAATAGTTCACCAGTCACCAAAACAGGAAAAGCAAAAGTTCTTGGTGGTTTGTTTCCTGTGATTGGGTTCGAATAGTGTTCACACCGGGAACCAACCGCTGCAGAGTTCACCTGAAGAAGACCCCACCCTTCTGAGCTCACACAGGCCCTTAAACTCATCTCTGAAAACATACACACTCACTTACATGTGTGCATTCAAATACTGACACAAGATATACATACACTCCACGACTGATCTCCTTGTTTCCACTGCAGCTGGGACTCGTAGCCTGAGATTTTATCATTCTTGACGACTTGGGGGAGCCAGGAAACGCTGGTAAAGTTGACGTGTGGTAATCGCGGAGGATTCAGCTTTACTGCAGTACACACACACATGCTTTGTTTTAGGACATCATGAATAGCTCACAAGGTCAATCACAAAGATATCATTATTTGTACTCACTGTGACAAGCTGGCTTGTAGAACTTGGTAAAGTTTTGCTTTCCAGGCTCACAGCTCACATTAATGGAAAAGATATGGTAGTAATTGAACTGAGAAGATATAAGAAAAGAATATTGCCTTTAGAAAACATTCCATTGATACAACTCTTATGTTTGTTCAACTATTGTGCTACAACCAGCAGCCAGTTAGCTTAGCTTAGCATAAAGACAGCAAAAAGGCAAAAACTTACATTTGTGGTTTTACAGGGGGGTAGAATATTTGGCTGGGCACATGAGTCACTGTTAGGTAAAGATTTCCTCTCATAACAGGCAATAAAACTTGGGTTTTACTTAACTTTACAAACCTAGTTTGCCGAGAGGAGAGCGGTCAGCAGCTCAATTTCTGGACTGTTTGAGTTTTGACTTTGTGAACGCAAACCGGACCAGTTGGAAAACAAACAATGTGTAATCCTCCTGTTCGATTCAGGAACTACATCTTTAGGTGTGAACCCGCCCTAATTGTTGGACTGTGAAAGCGCCCTGAGAGGAGCTAGTGTGCAGATCTTATTTCTCGGGTTTCCCCCTGTTTCCAGTCTTTAACCTAAGCTAAGCTAACCCGCTGCAAGCTGTAGTCTAATATTTAACAGATATTCGTTCTCTTCATCTAACTCTTTGCAAGAAAGCAAACAAGCATATTTCCGAATGTCCACGGACTCTTCTTCTGTCAGTCGATGCGTTAGTGTTTGATTACCTCACATTGACTCACATTGCGGTCTCGTCCATAGATCAGGGTGCACGTCTTTAGCGTTGATCTTCCGTCAACAGGCTCCAGCTTACATGAACTGCTGCCAAATTTACTGCGTGAAAAGATCACATTTATTTTCATTTTGCTGCACTTGTTTGAGTAGATAGTAACTTTTTATTTGCATCTACTCTAAGTGCATTTCTGTGCTTACCTTTCCTTCCTTTTGGTGACTATTGTGCACACGTCGTCTGACACGTGTGTGCTGTTCCACATACACGTGATGGAACGATTGTAGTCGCTGTAGCAGGTGAGATCTGTGAGAACTAATGCAGATGACAAAAAATTTAAAAAAAGATGAAACTTTTTTGTTCACTTGAGTTGTGATTAGTCTTGTATAATAAAATATCTTGAAATCAATTATGCTAAAGAGAATAAATCAAGTTATGAAAAAAATAATCACTAACCATTATCCAGGGCGCTCGGACAATTCATTTCTCCAACAGCGCAGGCATAAAGCAGAGCATAAAGAAGACACAGCAGCGGGGTTTTCTTGTTTCTCTCCATTTGTGCTGTCATTAATAAATAAAAAAAGGGGTCGTTGGTTGCCAAAGCTGGAGGTCTGATGGATAGTTTCAGGGTGAAACTCGTGGCTTCCTCCTTCTCATCCTGTGCTGATGAGACACAAACTGGATGTTACTTTTATTTTTTTTTCTGCACACACATCCTAATGTTGGGACCCTCACAGTAACCGTTACCGTCTCACATTAACCGTGGATTTGACTTTTAACATAGCAACAGCCAGAGATGAGGACTCAAAGCTCCTGCTTCATATGTCCCCTTTGTTCTACACGCACACACACACACACACACACTATCTCTCTCTTCCACATACACATACTCTCACATTTGTTAAAATGTGAGAGTATGCTTATTAATAGCACAAGATATTGTGTGTTTTGACATTTATTATCTTCTTAATAAATGCTTTTTGGCTAAATGCTAAATGCTAATGCTAAATGTAAATTAAAGTCATACTAATTAATATAATTATTAATTATATAAAATATACTAATGAATTATTAATTCCTTCAGATAGCCATTGTAATGTTGTTTTGAGCTAATGCACCTACTTCATTGTAGTACAAGGTATTATCAACCCCTATTCAGGATTTTATGAATATTAATAGTTTCATTAATATTAGTTATCGTTAATATTTGTTAAAAACCAGACTTGCTCTTACCAGAACACCGACACAAATACACCCTGACCACAAACACAGGAAGAAACAGTTGTGACGCCAACAGGTGATCAAGAAAAAGAAAAAACAGAAATAAAACGTTTCAGATCCTGCCTCAGTTTCATGTCCTAGTTCCACTCCGATAAAACACCTGTGTAGAATGTGATGAACACCCAGATGCAGTGACAAAGAGATGCTTTGTAAGGGAATTCTCTGTTAATCAGCCCGACATTCAATCTTTATCTAATTCAATTGCATTGATCCAAAGTCCTGTAATTTAAAGTTACAGTTCGGATTATAAGAGGAATTTAACACCAGGCTGAAAATCAGTGTTTTGCTGCCCTCTCCGGTTATATTGTAGGAGATGAGCTTCACCAGGGCTTGGATCTACTTACACACTCTGGTGAATAAAACTACAAATCTCTCAAGTCTGGTACAAAATGGATAGGTTTATCATAGAACACAGAGATGTGGGTGTAAAGCTCTGCAAACCAAAGGACTGAGGTGAAACTGAACGACCCTCAGGATTCTTTTTTCCATAATTTGCTTTATACCAGTGTCTCATAAATTTTTTTTTTAAAAAACGGAAATTACTCTTCATTCAAGCAGTGTCTGGCTGCTCCGGTATCACATCCTCTCCTAGCGCCTGATGGCACGGAAGCGTACGTGCTCTGCCACCTCCTGCGTGTTAGACTTTACCAGACTTGGTCTTAGTGTCTTACCTGTCGGTGCAGCTGCTCAGGATCCGCTTCAAAGTGCTGATTTCATTCTATTTCACGCCCTGTGAAAGAACATCAGACAAATTAAGTGTTTTCCTCCAGCCGTCAGCCTGTAAAGTAGGAGATAACGTTTGCTCTGTTTGAAGATCACTACTAAGAAATGTAATCAAGATCAATCTTTTACAACCTCTCTGGAAATGAATCCACCTACACTAGAGGGAGTGAAGTCCTCTCCCCCACTTGTTTTTTATCGTTAAAACTTGAGAGTAGTCATATTTTCCTTTCACTGATACTGACGGACATATTATAATGGCAGTACTTGTTGTGCACCTGTTTCCAGAAGGTGATGACACAAAAAAACCCACAACACGGTCCTCGCACAGGTGGATACTGATGGTGATGATGCTACAGTTTTTATCCCCTTTGCAAGTTAATTATTTACCTTCTTTTACTTCCCTGCAGCCTGTTATTTCCCCAGTCTGTTATACTTTATGTATTTACTCTGAACACACTTACACACATATCTCAAATGTCATGAGTGTCTCTTCACCCTTTGTGGAGAGAATTTGATTAATGCATATTGAACGGTTGTTGATTTGTGGTACGTGGTTAGTACAGCCCGCTGCAAACCGACCTACAAACGCCCACAGATCCAAATACAAAAAACAACTTTGCTCTGCAAAAATAGCAATAACCTTTAAACATTTTATATTCAGAAGAATACATTTCTATGAACGCAAGCTTTTTTTTTTTTTTGTTTTTACACTTCCGTGCACATAGGAGACGGCGGACCCCGGTCACCTGCGTGTTTATGCAGTTTAATAAAAAGTCAGAGGGTTTTTTTCTGAGAACAAAACATTTTCCATTACAGGTGCACTTCCTGTTTTCGGCACTTCCTTTCCTTAAAACAGCACTAATCAGATAGCAGATCATGTCCTCAGCAATCATTAGCTTATTGTCATGAAAAAGCTGAAGTGTATACCTTCCCAATTATATGTATTATAGGAAAACAATGTGCCAGTAATCAGGAAGTACATATTTAATGAGTGACAACCCTTCATGTGTCACTTTTTTTTGCCATTTCTGAATGTGAAAAAAGTCACTTGTTAGAAAAATGAAGTACTGCCTGTACAGTCTATTAATGCCACTGTGTTATTAGAATTAGGCTTGTAAGGATCAAAACATTTCCAGTATCAACGTTGTAACATAAGGTCCATCTGTATAACAGACAACGTCCATCCTGTCGTATGGTTCTGGAAACCCAAGCTGATATGAAAAGGATCACAACCCTGGAACTGTATTGAAAAAGCAAAAACTTCCTCGCTGAAATAAGAAAACTGCGATGGCTCGATCGTGTGCTTCGAATGGATGCATCTCACATCCCAAAGGTTAGGATGGACACTTTCAGAGAAGCCACGATAGACTGAGCCTCAACATCCAGGAGAGGAAACAAGGGAGCGACCCACAGGCATTGATGGATTACCAAACGGGCCCAGTGGCCCTAAAGTGTCAGGGGCCCCCTGGCCTTCGCCCACTAAATGTCCCTCAAAGAGACATAAGCAAGAAGAGACAAAAAACTTAAAACAACCACAAAGAGACACAAAATGATCATAAGGAGACTCAAAATAACTTCGAAGAGACTCAAAAAGACCACAAAGAGACACAAAATGATCACAAAGAAACTTAAAACAAACACAAAGAGACACAAAACAACTACACAGAGACACAAAATGACCACAAAGAGACACAAAATGATCACAAAGAGACACAAAAGAGACACAAAATGATCACAAAGAGACACAAAACGATCACAAAGAGACACAAAACGACTAAACAGAGACACAAAATGACTACAAAGACACAAAACGACTAAACAGAGACACAAAATGACCACAAAGAGACACAAAATGACTACACAGAGACACAAAATGACTACACA
>CALSCE010004131.1:0-10976 GCA_943593645.1 Bovichtus variegatus
TATATATATATATATGTATATATATGTATACGTATATATATGTATACATATATAAAAACCTGTCTCCGTCCACACGTGTGGCACTTTTAAGCCTGGACAGTTATTGGTTCTAAGATTATAGGTGTTTTGTAAGAAAACTATTTCGAGATTATGTTCCATGTTCTGGTGAGTACCTGGGTGCCGCTGTTTTTGGACTTATTGTAACCTCTGAATAGTTTTGCATCATAACATGCTATGTGAATTTAAATCCCCACGTCAAAAAATAGGATTCCTATGTTTACCCATGTTTCTACTACTACGTATTCCTCCTCTTTCTCCTTGCTGATAACGCTGTACGGCACACACACTGCCCCCTCCTCCCTCTCACACATAACCACAGAATCCTTTGAGATTTGAACATCCAGATTTGGTTTCAGCTACGTTGCACACAAACCACTTCTGGTAACTGATCAATACATTGTTTTAAGCTCTTATCCTTTTCCCATTAAACTTCTCACATTCCGTTGTAGAAAAACCATAATATTACTAACCCCCCACTGATGCACTGGCTCTTTTCTCAACTCCTTCCATGTTAGCTCATTAATGCTCAGCTAATTTGCTGCTGCTATTTGTATTCTTTCCGTCTTTGATTTTGTTTCATTTTAGCATCTATGACTCCTCCTATGACTGTGACTAATTGCTTTAAGTCAACCCACGCTTTACCCTCTTTAGGCTGTTCCTGCTGCCTGTTGTGTTGACTCTCGCTTGTGTCTCCTGCATCTCTCTCTCCTCTGGCTCACCATCTTGACGGCTTCTGCCTATGTGCTCTTGTTTTGCACTCTGACCCGTTGAATGTGTACCTCCTGCTTCATTACTTTGCATCCTCCATATGCCACACTGTGGTTGCCTCCGCAATTACAGCAATTCGGTTGCTTCCCTTTCCCACATTGCTCATGCTTATGATCCTCCCCACATCCACATTCTTCTTCCTTTACATGTCACAGCAGTGCTACCAAATCTTTAACAGTTAAAGCATCTTATAGGTTTTGAAACATTCTCTCTCACATTGTAGGTCCTGTATTCTAGTACCACTTTCTTTGGGAGAATTTCTTCCTCGAATTACAGCAATTTACTTCCGCTGTCCGCCCTCACCGCTCCTCTGAAGATCGTTGTGCCTCCTTCAATGTTCCACCTTGCAGATTTGCCTTGATTTCATCAATGGTGACCTCAACTGGTATATCCCAAATCACTCCCTTACTCCACATTTTCTCTTCACGACACGGCTTGCACTTATCACTTTATGCTTTCCTATCTCCTTCATCTTATATGCCCTATCTCTGAACTACCTTTCTACGTAATGATTATCACATTCCCATCTCTCTAAACTTTGGCCATTTATATTTCACCAACTTAATTGTTCATATCGTAGTTAGCTTCACTCATAGAGTGCATTCCATCCTCTTCATTCAATCTCAGTATTACCTTAAACTTATGTTCCTCAACCAACGTTTCACCACTTCCGTCCTTAAGGCTAGTCATCATTTTCTTGATTTTTCTTGCATCTGTTCCGGACTAAAGAATTCCCTCGTTACACTCTTATTCTTTCTCATTCTTTCATAACCTCCATACTATCCTCAATCTCGTGTTCAACTCAATCTCCCCACTCTGTGGATTGCATGGCTATGCTTGCCCGCCATAGTTTCCGCCGCTCTGTTGGGTTTCCCAAAGCCATCCAGATAGATCTTTTGCCTTGTATTTCCTGGTGCCATCAACCGACTCCTTACCTACTCTCACTTGTAAACTTTGAACCATACATTTACTCCGTTTTGCTAGCCAGCAAAACAAAAACAGTGAAACGACCCACGCGACACACGTCCCACCAAACACACCTGTAACTTAATCTCATTAAAAAGTAAGAGGCTACACGTAGTGGCTCAACCGCATACTACAACAAATCCACATTGTCTGACAGTTACTCCATATGTCTCTCGTCTTCTGCATTATCCGTGTAATTGGTTAAATTATTAACGGCGATTAATAGATAATGGATTTATAATTGAAATCACTAGTTTGTGTTTAGTGATAATCAGTTGGCCATGAACATCCTAAGAGAATACATTGCAGATGTTTATTGAAACAGTCAAATCTATCTAACTTAACGTTAGCTATTTAAATTTACCTTTTTGTCTTGTTCCTCTACAACGTCATCCTATTCCATGCCGAGTTTGTCACTCCGCCTTAAGAGAAAACTATTTTAAACAATTTTAACCGGTGCCTAAGTGAATGTAAACCATCCCAAAATCAAAATGCTGCTTTGTTATTATCATCTATAGTTGTTATTGGCAAAATAAATATTTATATATATAATATATATATAAATAATCCATAATATATCTGATTCAACTGCTTTTTCTTAGTGTTTTATATTTAGTTTATGTAAAGCTCTTTGTAATAAATAACAGCTACATACACTTTTTGTTATCAAAGCACAAGTACCTCAGCAGTGTACTTCCGTAAAGAATAGGAGTAAATGTATGTGGTTCCTGTGACAGAAGACAGTGGATACCTCCAGCTGCCCGTCCAACCGCTGAACACCCCCAAAACGGCTGTGATCACACCGTTCAGACCGTTCGAGTTCCTGCGCATGTTTGGGCCGTCCTACTTCCTCAGACACCTCAAGACCAAAGACAGGGCAGTTCCCCTCCCGTCGAAGGTGGACGCCATCACACATTTCCCACGCCCGCTCACAGACTCGGCCATCTTGGAGTTCCTTGGCATGTTGACCCTATACCACCACTATATCCCCAGAACTCATTTGGCCCCTCCAGGCAAAACACCCAAGCGTGGCATAGACTTTCCCGTGTAGAGGGACAAGGCAATCATGTATGAGGGGCCCCTAGGGACAATATTCAGAAATACCATTCACATACACAGTTGAAACCAAATTCACTCACATACACATATGAAATGCTCTCACATACACATGAGAGAAATAATTGTCTTCCCTAGAAAGCGCTGTTTCTGTCTCAGTGGGTGTGTGCGACGTGTGGATGCGAGAGCATTTCACTCGTGTATGTGAGAGCGTTTCACTCGTGTATGTGAGAGCTTTTCACGTGTATGTGAGAGCGTTTCACTCATGTATGTGAGAGCTTTTCACGTGTATGTGAGAGCGTTTCACTCGTGTATGAGAGCTTTTCACATGTGTATGTGAGAGCGTTTCACATGTGTATGCGAGTGTTTCACATGTTTGTATGAGGGATTTTTACATGTGTGTGTGAATGACTTTGGTTTCATTTGTGTGTGTGTGAGAGCGTTTAATCATTGACAGTTCATGGCGTTTGTGGGCCACAAACCACTCACATTTTTCATGGCCATGGTGACCGAGCTGTGGTCCGCCCACCAGTGCCAGAGCGCTAAGGTGTACCACCACACCTGCGCCCCCGGCGCAGTTCTCAGTGTCCAAATGGAGGACGACCACATTAAAGTGGATCTGGTGGCCCCCTGTGCCCGTCCCACGGTCTCACATACCTCATTACAATAGCGGATAGGACCTCTCGCTGTCCAGAAGATGCACAGAAATGAGCCTGCTGATGAATGGTTCTTTACGGTGAATCACGGCAACTATCGAGTGGAAGACCAAGAAAAGGGATTTGTCTGACACAGAAATGAATGTGCTTGGGGGTGTGGCGATCCCTAAAAACTTGTTCCCTCTTAATTGTTCCACTCGGGTAGTCCTAGCAGTGCCATGGCATCCATCATGAAGCACTATGCATCACGAGTGTACAAGGTGCTTACTGAATAGTTCACTAGTACAAGCACACATGACACAGCTGGTTTGAATGTTTATGATAAAATGGATCTGTAAGTAAGGTGTGATATGAGGTTAAATACAATTTGGGAGAGCCATGATTTTACTTATAAGGATCTCGCTCACATTTAATTTCCCTTTTTTGTGCGTATGCTATGGTTACACATGAGGCCTCTGGTTTCTTGCCCAAAGCCCAAATATATTTCATGTATATTTGTCACAGAAACAGCAAATATAAAATGTCAAAGACCACAGCACATTTGAGGAGCTCAAACAAGGGAATGTTTTTTTAAATTATTTTAATTTTAAAAATGATTTAATGATTAATTGATTATCAAACTATTTGCTGATTCATTTTCTGGTTCTAGTTTCGTCAAAGTCATTGGTTATAAACAGTTTTTATATCAAGTCTTTCTAATAGAGCTCAGTTTAGATCTTGTCATCAGAGCACAAAGCACACATCATGTATTCTTGTATGACATGGATGCTTATGTTCAATGACTGCTGTCATTTATTCGTGATTCTGTTACGTATCCGCGTCTGTCTGTTTTGTATCTCTGTATTTTACTGTTCACTCAATGTCTGTTGTTTCTCTCCCTGCCTCTGTTGTTGCTGTAGGTACATACCAGGGTCAGTGGACTGGTGGGATGCGTCATGGCTACGGTGTGCGTCAAAGTGTTCCATACGGTATGGCCTCTGTCATCCGCTCACCTCTACGAACCTCGCTGTCTTCCCTCCGTAGTGAGCAGAGTAATGGTACAGTTCTGCGTGACAGCCTGTCTGACAGCCCTGCCGGTACACGCGGTGGCTTCGTACTCAACTTCCACTCAGACGGAGAAGGTTCAGAGAAGAAGAAGGGTCTTTTTCGCCGTGGTTCCCTCTTCGGGAGCCTTCAGCGACTGCGCAAATCAGATTCACGCTCGTCAATTTCCAGTAAGCGCAGCTCGGCACACAGTGATACCAATATGAGCCGCATCAGTTCAAGTGACGCCAACTCCACCATCAGCTTTGGAGACGGTGACCCGAGCGATGACTACCTGCCTCTGGAGGACAATGTGGATGCCACCACCACCGAGTCCTACATGGGCGAGTGGAAGAATGACAAGCGCAGTGGTTTTGGTGTCTCTGAGCGCTCCAACGGCATGAAGTACGAAGGCGAGTGGTTGAACAATAAGCGCCATGGCTATGGCTGCACCATTTTTCCTGATGGCTCCAAGGAGGAAGGGAAGTACAAGAACAACGTGCTGGCCCGAAGCATCAGGAAGCAGCTGATCCCGCTGAGGAACACCAAGACCAAACAGAAGGTGGATCGAGCCATTGAGGGAGCAGTGAGAGCGGCAGCTATCGCCAAAACCAAAGTAGAGATTGCCATCTCCAGGTAAAATCTCCCGTGTAAGATCATCTCAGAGAGCGATAAACTTTCACCCCCTTTTCTGTCTTTATATTAGGTAGGGTGCTATAGAGAGCCGACGACAGTAATGGGGGATATTGAGCAAAGGTCCCTGGCTGGACTTCAACTGGAGATGTTGCAATTACATCGTTAGCATCTTAAATTCTTATGCCATCAGAACACCCCATCACTGCAAAAAGCAGTCCGACAATCAGACAGGTTGGACACAAGCCTTTCTTTTACTTTGACCAAACATACTTTCCATAGTTGTGTGTACACAGTTTTCCTGTGCAATGAGGGATTATTAGCGAGTTTCTGTTCAACTTCCGAATGAAGTGGTTTAGATAATCTGGATAAAATTGTTTCCAACCTGTCTGATCATCTGAATGCTCATTTTTCTTGCCCTGTTGGACTTTGTTGTTGTGACGTCACTGTGTTCCCAGATCTCAGCAGTTAATTTGTTAGGTGCAATGTGAAAAAGTATGATGATATTCTAAACTATTCTGTAGCCAAGAAATATATAAAATGGTACATCTTACACTAACTATTGTATTCTTATAGATGTTTGGTATTTCGTAACTTTGTAGGACAGCATTGTGAAGTTGTTGTGTAGGTAGATGTGACAGAGAGCTCATGCTACTGTAGCAGCTTCAGTAGATAAAAATTATTAGCAAATCGTTCGGCATCAGCAGAACTTCAAAATTAGCATACTTTTAGTTTGTAACGCTAACTTAATAATAATATTAATGCAGCTTGTCCAGACAGTGGCAAGTTGTTGTTTCTGAACTATTGACAGCACTGTCTGTTGTGTGTGTGTGTGACATGATGCAGCAGATGTTTCTACGAGCCTTCTGCTGATTTTAACAGAGAATCATGAATTCAATACATATATAGCGCTCTGATAGTATACCTTATTATGAGTGCTCAGATTAATAAATGTATTCTTTGATTATGAAGCAGTAGCCTTATGTTGTTGCAATGTTGAGTTGCTGGACCTAAGAATCGTCTCTAGTAGGCGGGGCTTATCACCGTAGCGCTGCTGCTTGAAACTGCCGTGGCAACGGGACACCTGCTGAATTGGTAAACAAACAGAGGAGAGTCTGCACCTTGTGAATTGTAAGGCGTGATGTACAGCGTAGTTTTGCCGGCCATCTTTTAAAAAATCTGGGTTGAGTGAATTTAAAGGTAAATGTGTAAGATATGCCAGAATTAAAATTTAAAACATGAGTGTGAAGAGGTAGCAGTGTTGGCGTCGTGTCAAAGACGTCTGTGTGTTGTGTTGCAGAGATATCTACTGAAGTTAGCATGCTAACAGCTAGCCTGTAATACCACTTGTTCCTCTAGAGGTGATAGTGAGTCAGTGTAGCTGCAGTTTCTCAATACAGAGGGAGAAGAAGTACAGCTGCCTGACTCAGACTCAGAGCTCGTCTACATCACATCCATGATCCCTGCACGTTTTGATTAAATCCACAATCGTGACAGACACGAGAAAAGGACTCGCAGCATCGCTATGTGCCCACCGCTGCCAGGAGGCTGCTCCGTTGGGGGAATAGTGTGCGAGAGAGACGAGAGACATACAGATCTTCTGTTAGCAGTTAGCAGATAGCACATATTCATCCGACTCACCGCCGGATTGTCAAACTTTCTGTTACCGTATCCAAGCCGGAGTTGTTGGCTCGTCTCTGCCGTCCGAACCCAAGCCAGCGTTACACACACAGATATCTAAGCCCCACATAAAAATGATAAGAAAGCAGTGTTATTTAGACCGGCTTTAAGAGTTTCAGGTGGCTCTGAATTAGGCCCCGTTCTGTCTTGTAATACCACTTGCTCCTCTCAAGGCGATAATAAATCACTGTAGCTCTTTTTCGGCTCTCAGTCCAGAGGGAGAAGAAGTATAGATGGCTTGTCAATATAACAGCCATGGTCTCTGTTTTATGATTGTTTATTGGATATCATTCAAAGTGGCAGAAAAAATAAAACGTCCCATATCCTCGTCTCGTCCTCAGAGCCCCTGGGAGGCTGTTTCACTGGGCGTAGAGCTGATGGCAGCCCCGGGAAAAGGTGTGTGTCTAATCCTGGGGAACTGCAAACCTCCTGTGGCTGCCGTTACACAGGTCCACCAGCACGATTTGACTACCGCCGCTGGGGCTTGTGATGGTTGCACTCAAGTCTCTTAGGCCGCTGCCTGGTGCTAGCGGCTGCTGAGTGTGGGCGCTGCCAACCTCTCTCAAAATTCACAGACTAAAGCCCCCGGTTAACATTAGTGTCACAGTAAACACACAGATGGATAAGCCCCACGTGAAGATTTTAAGATAGCAGTGTTATTTTGACCAGCCATAAAAGTTTTAGCAGTTTGGTCAAATGTTGCATATTCTTGCCCACTGACTGACTGACAGACTGACAGACAGACAGGCATTACACAGGACTAAAAACTACACCGTAAATATATCAACACTAGAAGACAGAGATGTATAGCTGTAGAATACAATACACAATATAAATAATACACTAATACTCTAAAACTTAGAATACAATAAATATGACAAACTACTACAACTAAAATATAAACAGGTTAACATACTATAGTTGGCCTTTTTAATAACTGATGGTTTTGATGATTGATGAATTTCGATTCTATGGCCCCAGTAGTAGAGGTGAAATACTGCTCCTCCTATTTATTTAGAGCAGGTGGCTCGAAATTACACATTGCACCTTTAAAAAAAGTTAACTAACATTATCAACAGAATGTGAAGAGGTAACAGTGTTGACATTTTGTGTGCTGTGTTGCAGAGATATCTACTGAAATTAGCATGCTAACTGACTAGCCCCTGCCCGTCCTGTCATGTAATAACACTTGTTCACGCAACCAGAGGAGGCTACCTTCCCCCTCCTCAGCCCCTGCCCACCAACCCCCTTTACATGATCTGCAGCAGAGATACGCAGATATACATGGCCCTTGTCCCCCTACCCACCTACAGCAGCTGAGCTATGCAGCAGTTGGTGGCCCTAGTCCCCCTCCCAGTGCAGCAGAGCTATCTCTAGTCCCCCTCCCACTGCAGCGGAGCTATCCCCAAAAGACGTTGATGTAATTATATTAAGAGAAACATGGTGTCAAAATGGTCTGCTCACTCACAGTCCTCCAGGATAAATTAAGTCATGGGCCCTCTGTAAAATTTAAGAACATACGGCCAGAATATCTGCTAATGTTATATTCTATATGTAGATATAACATTTGGTTATTATATCTATGTGCTATGTAGCTACCCTCAGTAGATTCTTCTTATTTGGAAGAAAACATTTTTTTAAACTCTCTACTCAGAAATCACCTATTTCCAGGCCCAGGGAAATGTGCTTCTAACTGGAGAACTGAATGGACAATCAGGAATTGGACCTGATATCATCGACCCACAGGACAACCAGGTTCCCCCCCCCCCACCACCACCAGTTTACCACACCAACCGCTACCCAGTGAAACAACCTTGACTCAACTGAAAAAATTATAAGATCTTCACTTGTTTCATTAATTTCAAGAAAGCTTTTGACTCCATTTGGTAAGACGGCCCTCTATTCCAGACTTCTACATTGTGTTATTGGGGGCAAAATGTATGATCAGGTTGAATCAATGTATTTAGAAATAAGTGGTAATATTGGAAACAAACAAACTGAATTATTCACCCAGAGAAGAGGTGTTCTTCAGGGTTGCAATTCAAGTCAAACTTTATTAATGTATATATATAAATGAGCGTGCTGTTCAGTTGGATCAATGTGCTGCTCCTGGCCTCTCCCTCCTAGATAGAGAGGTGAACTCTGTTTTATGCTGATGACTGTCTTCTACTGAAGAAGGACTACAACAATTATTGGCCTCCAGCACCACCGTAAGGGATCTCGGAGTTGTCTTTCATCAGGATATGTCCTTTAACTCTTATATTAAACAAACTTAAAGAAGGACTGCCTTCTTTCATCTACGTAACATTGCAAACAATCAGGCATATCCTGTCTCACAACAATACAGATAAACTAGTCCATGCATTTGTTACCTCTAGGCTGGATTGTTGTAATTCCTTGGTATCAGGCTGTCGCAATAATCCCCTTAAGACGCTCCAATGCTGCACCACGTGTATTGACAAGAACTAGGAAACAAGATCAGATTTCTCCCATATTAACTTCTCTGCACTGGCTCCCTGTAAAATCCAGACTAGAATAAAAAATTGTTCTCCTGACCTACAAAGCCCTTAATGGTCAGGCACCATCTTATCTTCAAGAGCTCATAGTACCCTATTACCCCACTAGAGTATTGCACTCCCAGAGTGCAGGGTTACTTGTGGTTCCTAGAGATTCGAAAAGTACAATGGGAGCCAGAGCCTTCAGCTATCAAGCCCCTCTACTGTCGAACCAGCTCCCAGTCTGTGTTCAGGAGGCAGACACCCTCTCCACATTTAAGAGCAGGCTAAAGACTTTCCTCTTTGATATAGCTTATAGTTAGGGCTGGCTCAGGCTTTCCTTGGACATGGACCTAGTTATGCTGCTATAGACTTAGACTGCCATGGGACTTACACCGAGCTCCTCTCTCCTTCTCTCACTCTCCTTCTCTCTCCCTCTCTATCTGTATGCACTCATGTCATCTTTATCACTTTTCATGCCCCATAAAGGCATGTTACTAACTGGGCATTCAGGGCATTATCCCCAGAGGTTGTATGTCACCCGACTTGCAGGTTGGCACATTTAAAGGTTGCGTCTGGCCGTTCTGGGAGAGAGATCCCTCCTCAGTTGCTCTCCCAGAGGTTCATTCCACGTTTTCTCCAATTAATTGGATTTCTTTTGGGGAGCCGCTGCAAGGGTCTAAGGACAGAGGGTGTCATATGCTCCATAGATTATAAAGCAAATAAAAACATTTGTAATTTGTGGTATTGGGCTATATAATAAAAATTTGATTGATTGATTGATCATAGCTAAAGCCGTTGGGACAGACATCCATTCATCTCAGAATTGTGTCTGTCCTCTTTGCAGATAATGTGGTTATGTTGTCTTCATCAGACCGTTACCTCCAGCACACACTGGGACACCCGGGGTCTTGTCCAGGAGTGAGGGTAAAATGAAGCGTGAAATGGGCATGGGGTTTCATGCGGCTTCAGCAGTGATGCTGGCGTTGTACCAGACTGTTGAATGAGATTGAGATTGTGGATAAAAGCAGCCAAAATGTGTTTCCTTTGTAAGGTGTCTGGGCTCAGCCATAAAGATGATAGAGCTGCTGATCAGGATGGCTCCTGGACGCCTCCTTTTAGAGGTTTTCCAGGCACGCTCAACTAGTAACAGGTCCCGGGATAGACCCAGAACACACTGTAGAGATTATATAATATGTCTGGCCTCGGAGCGATTTGGGGTTCCCCAGGAAGGGCTGGAAAGTGTTGCTGGGTAGAAGGCCATCTGGAATACCCTGTTACCATACCTGCTGACCCCACAACCTCGCCCCGGATAAGCAGAAGAAAATGGATGGATGGATGGATGTATTTTACATTTACACAGAAAAAAACAAACAAACGCATGTAGATCATATTAAGCATACTTACCATATAGAGTAATAAATTGTTTTAATCACCTTAAATCCAGCTCACAAGGCACCCTCCACTCCAAAGCCCTCCAAAACCAAGAGCTGAGACCAGAAAACAGTCCTCTTTGTCAGTTGGTGCTGAGGCTGACTGTCCCCTCTTAGACACACTCTGACCAGTCTCACAACAACACTGCTCTGCTAACACCATCCATCCATTCCATCCATTTTCAACCGCTTATCCGGGGTCGGGT
>CALSCE010004203.1:0-11460 GCA_943593645.1 Bovichtus variegatus
CCAATTTGCCATGGGAGACCCTACCAGGAGCACTAGGCTCCCGACAACACAGCCCTCAGGTTCATAGGAGCACCCAAACCCCTCCACCACGGTGAGGTGATGGTTCTCGGAGGAACCATCACCTTTACTTTGCCAAAATCAAAATTCCTGCTTAAAATCGATCAGAAAAATACTGAAATGCATCAGGCTTCGGATGTTGGAACTGATCGTATCCATGGCAACATCTGACGTTTGACATTGTGTCTAATAGTGTTTTTCTACCCCTTGTGGCCCTTGAAGATGTTCTGTAACATGATGACGGTGAGGTCTTCAGAGACATAACAGTGCAGGTGACGACAAACGTCCTCATTGACTTTCACTACTATCGTACTAGTACCTTGTGTATTTTTGTAATATCTCACTTTCTTTATTAAGTGGAATGGGAATTTTCTGTGTGTTTTCTGTCAAAGTTTTCCGAAAATGTCATGAAGTATTACTTTAGCCGTTTATCTTTCTGATGAATACCTAGGACCTCTTCATTCGTCTCCCTCTCTTTATTGAGAACAAGTCTTTTAGGGCAGTCAAACAGTGCGCAGTGTGATGAAGTGAAGGCAGCGTGCAGGGGGCGAGGGGGGGCGGGGTCAAAGAGAGGGAAGAGCAGAGGTGAGTGGAGGCGAGGAGGAGGCTTGGATAGAAAGAGCTTTTGTCCTGCTTACCTTTGATCTGACAGCTTGTTAACAAGAGGAGTACGCCTACTTCTGTATGCTGGATACTGCTCTCTGTCTGCCTCCTTCTCTTTCTTTACCTCTCTGACTCTCTCTTACAGAAGTGCCTTCATTTTCCATTACGCCTGAAGAGTTCTGCTCAAACTAATGGCCTGCTATCTTTTCCTAGACTTAGAATATATTTTTAAAGATGTAAAATACTGTTAATACATAGGCCACTAAGATTGGTGTTACTGATTGTATATCTATATTTTTTTTTTTTGGATGTGTCAAATAAAGTAAATCAAAAAATGAAACCCATATATCATCTGGTTTTCATATTAACAAGAGTCTCTATTCGTATAGCACTTCTAAAAAACGAACTTGCTTAAAAAACTTTAAGCAAGTTCAACAAAACTTGCTTGTTCAATATATATACTGTATATATATTGTAATAGTAGCAACAACAAAAAAAACAGCACAACATTGAAACATTGAGAATATAAGATAATTATACAAAATAGCAATAAATACACATTTAAAAAAAAAATTGTCTATAGTGGCTGGTGTTGGTACTACAAAAAAGTCAGACGTTTAAGTCATTAGGATTCATCCTTTTGGTACCTTGAATATCTGCACCAAAATGTAAGGCAATCCATATGTTGAGGAAATTTCACGTAAACCAAAACTGTCAACCTCATAGTGACATCACAGGACAAATCTGGGATTAATATAGTCATTAGAATTTGTCATTAGGGACCACGGATGTCAGTACAATGCTAATCTATCTAATAGTTTTCAATATACTACAGTCCGTCCCAAAGTGTTGGACTGACTGACCAGAAGCACCTACATGTCGAGCCTGATGAACTGGCCCCCTCAATATCAATGGGTTTAAGAGAAGGGCCGATTCATTGAAATGTAGCTGAACTTGAGGGAAAACCACCAAAATGGTACAAAGCGATCTCAATCTGCCCAATAAATAATTTCCCCTCTCAACTAAATGAAAAGTAACATATTTTGGTGGAAATCTGCCTAAAGTGACACACACTTGACTGTGTAATGCCCTATAGATAAAACATCCTACTATTAGAGAATAATAGTAATAATTGTCTGGCCAAAAAACACTTGCTGGGCCGTAACCATGACAACTCAAAGGTTAGGTTTCTGACAGCCGAACGCAGGCTATTTTCACCCTCCATAGAAACTATTACACAATCTAGCAGGGCTGCAGAGCAACACATCATGATAGACAGGCAGGTTCCCTCAGAGGAGGAGGACACAGAGACTGGTGGCCTCCGCTGTTCACGACACCCTGCTGATTACTATAGCACCTTAATAAAGAAAAGACTGACAAGGAAATAGACTCGACTGAAGGCTGCCGGTGTCAAGGTCAGGGTTAATATATTTGTCATTTCGCAACACAGGGTTGCACAATGAAATGCAAGTTGTAGCCCCTCCATGCTACACCTACAAAGATCATGCACACGTCTGAATTGGAATATAATACATTCAAATAAAACTACATTTATTTACTTATATAGCTATACACATATACACAGAGAAAGTATATACAGTATGTGCAATGTCCGTGTTTTAAATTGTAATGCAAAAAGAAAGACTTCGATTCATAGTGGTGATGAGGGTAGTGGCATGGCAATGTGCAAAACCAGCATAACAGAAAGTTTCATGTTATTTAAAATTGAGGAATCTGACAGTCTGGGGGAATAATCTGCTCTGTAGTCTTGTGGTACGGAATGCGGATACCTTTGTACCGCCTCCCAGAAGGCAGCAGGGTGAACAGGCTGTTGCTGGGGTTGATTGCTCTGTGCAGGCACATCACCTCACCGATATCACTGATACTTGGTAGATGGGCACCAACGATGTCCTGGATGTGTTCAAGCACCTGCTGCGGAGCCTGTCCTGGGCTGAGCACAAACCATTCCAATTTGTAATGATCGAGTTTGAGCTTCTTTTTTCTTTTTTTTTTTTTTTACCAGGAAGGAGATGTGTGATGACAACACTTAATTTCCTGCATTCTGGCGAATTTTCACGCACCAATTTATGGTAGAAATGTCTTTATTTATGTAAAGGAAAACGCAACATTCAGGTGCTAGGTGACAATTCTAAATATATATATAAATATAAATATATAAAGGAATATAATGCAGTCAGGCTCTCAGGCATTCTGTATTGCTTTCAAATATGTATTCTGCTGTAGATCAACATCAACTCATTTAATGTTATCCCTGCACGTGATTTACTTTTCCATGCTCTTTTGTGTCTTTTGTTTGGGGAAGTAGCCTCTTTAAATGTGCATGTGGCGCCTATTCATGTAATGACGATTTAATTCATTTATAAAAACCCTGGACTTCAATAGCTCACATGTGTTTCAGCAAGATTTCTGCTCATGTTCTAAACATTTCTGCACATTCAAAACATATCCCACATATCTGGGTTCTCTGGGATTTTGAGAATAAAGCCGTAATATTTCGGAAACAAAGTCGTACTATTACAAGAATAAACTTGTAATTTAACTAGAATAAAGTCCTAATACTTAAAAAAAAAATAATCTACAGGCCCTATTTTGACTTTATTCTCTCGCTTATGCCACGTTTACTCCAGTCTTTCTTCTACTTCTTTCCGTTTTGTGTTGGATTACAATTACCTTTGAGGTTGCTTATTGTTTCCTACTTAACCGGAGGCATTGTTGCATAACTATGCTGTAACATATTGTGCAAAATGGTGAATTAGTATCATATTGGAAATTAACATAAGGAAACCCGAAGAACTAGTTCCCCGCAATGCAAAACCGGAGTTGGTAAATATGTAAACTAACCTGTTTAGATTATTAATTTCCAATGTTTAAGTACTTATTTGGATTCAAATAATTAGATTTGTTTAAAATAAAACTTGAGGCGTTGGCAAAGTATTAACATAGGCAAAATGTTAAATGCAATTGGTGTTGTATTGGAATATTCTTAACATCTTGATATAGACATCTTAGATCTTAAAATAAAATCACTGTAGCCAGAGAGGTTAACACAGACAGTAAAACCAGAAGCTTTTTGAGGATTAGCACCAGAACCTAACACACAACTGTGTATTGTGAATGATATCACCCACCCAAAGAAGAATTATGAACAAGAAGACAGGTCATGGGGTCCATTCATGTTGAGACTATGACCCACCCTTCATTTAAACCTGAATAATTGGACAAGCACATTTTGAACTTTTTACAATATAGATTATATTTATATAATATAATATAGAACATAAAGAAAGAAAATAAAATGAGACATTTCACTCTGAACCAAACATGTCAACCTCATGGCGACACTACAGGAAACATCAGTGGATATTTCTGTACACACCATGAACACCTGAACCACATTTGATGCCAATCCATCCAACATTTCTTGTGGATTTCAGTCTGGACCAAAGTAGTGGACCCAGTGGCGCTCTGCCACTAGTGCTCAAAAGTCAACACTTACTCCAAACATGATATAGGCAAATGTCAGTTAATCTAGGCAATATCGACATATGATCCAAAACATATTTCTTTAAACAACGTTAGCAGAATATCAGTATATTTTGAAGAAGACATGTTTGCTCAACTCACAGAATAAGTATCAGTATGCAGCTGGGTTTAAACAAGACAAGAACAAAAAGAGAACTTCTTTCTTCCCTTTCATGGTCAAGCGTTACAAGACTGGATCATTACAGCTACTAACTGTCAAGGAATAGAATAGCTGTTCGAGTAGGTTTTATACTTTTAAATTGTTCCCATCTTACAAATGCTCTTCTCTCAGCAACACACACTGTCGTGCCCAACCCCAGACACACTTAGCTGTGCTCCACTCGAGCTTCATTTCACTCCTTCATTGAATATCAAAGAAAGACGGGGATCTTTTTGTTGCTTGCTCCAACATACTACAGTTGATTATGAGAAAAAAGGAGTAGAGCTGTAACCCAAGATTTAAAAAAATGTCCCATGGCAATGTCCCATGAGTTGTTACAGCCTGTGAGACCTGTAACACAAGAAAGCATAGGTCATGACAATATAAACAGGTATGTTGAAAGGCTCAGGCTGTAACAGAAAGGCTTGTGCACACAATCACTCCTGACCACCAACCCACCACCAGACTGTCATGTGAGAAAGAAAAAACCTTTAGACAGGCACATAATGAATAACGGCTATCAAGCGAAGCAAAGGTATCTGTGAAAAATCCCAGCTATTTGTTCTTCGATGAGGTATTTGGACATCCAGCCTTGCTGATTGTCATATGCCTTTTTCTTTTTTTTTAATCTCTGAGGCATATGTCCCAGTTGCACAGCACAGCTGACACGATGTGTGGTAGTGGGGGGACGGGGGGTGGGGGGTGTCTGTCACACAAGAGGAGAATGAAAAAGTAAAAGTAATCCAAGCAGCTGTGACAACATTCACCGTCCTCTCTGTGTCAGGGCCGGATCGGAATAATATTTCAGGATGGGAATCTATAGCCAGCCCAGTCCAACGTCCACACGTCCACAACAGACCACACACACTGGAGCTGTTTTATCTCAATATTTCTTCCTGTTTACTGTTCATACCCGAAACATATTCTATTGTATAACTACACCTAAACAGTCACACTTCCATAATTAAGGCTATAGGAAAAAAAAATAATTACATTTTTGTGCATTTTGGAAGTGTTTGTTTCGCATCCGGCATTTCCTCACATCGCTGACTGGACTTGTGTGTTCGTCATGAAGTTTTGTTGGCTCTGAATCTTCTACCAGACAGAAAAGTATATAGTCTTTACTTTTAACACTCCATGTTAAATGACTCCATCTCCATGCGTACGCCTCCCTCGTATTACCATGGCATGATTAAGTGCCGGTGCCATTCACTAGTTTTCTCAAAGAGAATGAACTCAGGAATGTATATTTCATATAACGTTTGATATAAGTCCATTTGGTCTCCGCACTGCTCAGCCACATGCAATTTAAACATTCCGATTGAACATTGTGTTGATGCAGGCACCCATCAGTGTGTGTGATGAAAGAAAGAGAGAGGTCATACAGTGACAGTCTACAGTTCTGAGTGACTGCGGCAGCCCTGCGTTGCTTTGATAGACCCGTTTCGTTTTGTATTTCCAACACTGGCCTGACACTCCGGAGCAAATCAGCTGGCCAGACCACTGGTACTCCCAGTGGCCAGCCCCGGGCCTGCTCTGTTCCAGGAGGGACCTTAATGTGCCTGAGTGTTGCATGAATGGCCGATGCTCTCAGAAACCTTGAATACGAGAGGATTTCCAAAGAGACATGACATTGCGAGTTTGGGGCTATCCCCACATTGTGGCCTCTCAAGTCAAGCGCATTTAAAGTACCATTTTAAAACCATTCTATCCACCCACTGACCTCATTTGTAGAATTATAAGAATAAATAACAGCACCAACCACCTGTTTAATGTCATGCGTCAATCCGGATCTATTATTATTTTTTTATTAAGATAAGATAAGATAAGATAGAACTTTATTTATCCCGAGGGAAATTGTTGTGCAACAGTTGCAATACACAGTAGGAGACAGTATAACAATTCTGAAATGTACAAATAGTGCAATGAATTTTTACAAAATATATATATATATATATCTAAAAAAGATGTAAACATAAGATGAGCTGAGATGGGGTAAGGTGCAATATTCAACAAGGTGAGGTAAGGTGCGGTATTTAGCAATATAATATAAAGAATCAAAATTTACAGAAATTACAATAATTACAAAAATTAAGTATAAATCGAACTGAGTATGAAGAGGGAAGTAAGCTACATATGAACCAGAATATAAGACTGAGGAATATGAAGATGAAGATGAAGATGAAGAGAGAAGAAGAGAGAGAGAGAGAGAGAGAAAAGACCTCAGGTCACTGCGTCTCCTCTGTCCATCTCACGACCTGAGGTGGATGTGTTGTAAAGTCTTATCGCCACAGGGAGAAAGGACTTCCTGTGGCATTCTGTAGTGCATGTTGGTGGTATGAGTTAGTTCCTAAAAAAGATTATCATCATTATTTCTAAGTACCACTAAAACCACACTTTTTTGCCCCAAAATGACCAGCCACCTGTACAACAGGATTGCAGGTGTTAGCTATTTGTGAGCAGAGAACCAATCAATTTCTATCATTTTCTTACTTGCTCTGTTGTCTGACACCAGAAACTGAAAAACGTGTAAATAAGATATATTATTTTGTGCATTTGGCTGTATTAAAACACATTATAGGTGATCTCAGGAAACAGGAGGGGCTGTGAGGCTGTGCCGTTAAAAAGACCGACCTCTCTCATCTCTAACTTTCTCTGGAATCATTCATTTCAAATGCCACTACAGCCGAACACACAGCTGTTGTCTCTAACCTGTATTTGTGGATCTGGACTATAAAATAATGATTTGACTACCTTTGCAGCACAGTAACTTATTACTGGGCTTAGTCTTCCTCATTTAGTTGTCTAACTTTAGAAACAGAAAAATATGGAAATGAGAACAACCATATCCAGGATTCAGCTGCAGTAGAATACAGTATAGGTGATCACAGAAGAAAGAGGAAACAGAACAGAGGCTATTTTGAGGATTGTCTGTATTCTTCTCCACACTTTTTGGGGGAGAGTCTTAATTTTTTCTCCTACTGGATTTATATTTTATTTCATCTTTCCCTTGCGAGATAAAAAAAATAAAAAAAAATAAAAATCATGACCCAAAGGATTGATGTTGTGATTTTGATAATTGTTGAACATTATTTCACCACAGAGAGCACTCTTATACAACAGCAGCCGCCTTCATTTTGTGTTGCATCTTTACAGAAAGCAGAACTGATGTCAATCAATTACACTACAGCCTAAACTAAATTTCATGTCCGACTTCACACGTCGACTTCTTCTACTAATGCGTGTAATAATACACGCATAATAATAATAATGCAGCCCAGGATCTTCAGTTCTCAAGTCATCTGAGCTCACTCATGTCAACATCTGTTCTTCCACAGTTATGAAACTATTACCAAGATATTTACAGCTTTGTTTACACAAAACAAAACTGAAATCAAATCAGCTGTGAGCAAATCCAGAGCATACCATGAGAGTGCATTACATTACATCACATTACATTTAGTTTACAATAAGTGCAAACAATCATGAGGATACGACTCCGAACAGCAAGAATCTTGCAAGTACATTAGCTTCAAATAGGAGGAATATTTTTAAGTGCAGCACAATAGCTTCAAATAAGCCAAAACGATGTAAGAGCAACATACATAAATGGTATGTTGCAAAAATTCAACCATGAAGCCAACCAATTTAAGTGCTACATACAGAAATATGAATAATTCTTAGAATTAAAACTTTATTTTTTATTATTATTTGCCAAGGTGCTGTTGAAACAGGTGGGTTTTCAGTCTGCGACGGAAGGTGACTTTCTGCTGACCTGACATCAATGGGAAGCTCATTCCACCATTTTGGAGCCAGAATAGCAAACAGACGGCAGTGAAGGACAGTTTGCTCGTCCAGTGTCACACCCAGATTCCTTGCAGTCCGAGTCGGGGAAACAACCGAGGTGCCGATGTTGATGGTAAGGTCTTGGATGGGAGAGTCCTTCCCCGGAAAGGAAGATCCATGCCTCCACCTGCATGGTGCACACAGTAGTCCCCTCTCTTTAACTATTACCAACGGTAATCGAAGTGTGTTTTGATCATTTACTGTGCAAACTCAACTAAGATTGACAAGTTCAATGTTTGAAAATGAACTTCATAGGCCAGTCTATGATTGTTGACAGGTTTAACACTTTTGACCTAAACTTATACTAGAGTATACTGAGTGCTTTTCATTTGGCTATAATTGAAAAATAGCAAAGTGAAGTACATTTATAATTCAAAATGAGTAAGGGCATTGGTCGTGTGGCACATCACACGTCATACATGAAGGAGCGGCCCCGGTTGTTTAATGTTTCATGGCTGCAGTAATAGGTCAGAAAACAGAAATACAGTATTACAATTGTGCAAAAAAATATTTTAACATTTTTCTTTTAAAATTGAGATTAGGGTTAAGTGATGAATCAGATATCAGGTCCCGTCCCGTTCGTTAGATGTTTTGTGTTTGTACTTCCTGTTTTATTTTGTTAACTGTATGTTCCCTCTTGTGTCTGTTGTTTCTAGTTCCTGTCCCCAGCTGTCTCCACTCTGTTCGTTAGTGTCTCCATCTGTGTCTCGTTGTCTCCTCCCACTTCCTGGTGTATATAGTCTGTGTGTTGCTTGTCCCTTGTTGCCAGTTCGTCTTTGTACTTTCATGTCAAGAGTTCCAGCATTGATCCCGCTTCCCATGTTCCTGATTCCCCGGCTTCTTCGATCCTGTTTCCGTGACCTGACTCTGATTTCGTCTGCTCCCTACCTGTTGTTCTGCTACGCTGAGGACCTATCTGTGCATCGACCTTGTTTCTGTGACCCGACTCTGCCTTTGGATTTCCCCTACATGTTTGTTTGTCTACTTTACCCAGTAAAGTATATTACCGTCATCATCGTTCTGTCTCTGAGTCGTGCTATTGAGTCCCTCTCTCCGTGTGTATGGGTCGTACCATTACAGTACGAACTGGCCATTAACATGGACTCAGCCGACTCGGAGACTGTTCATTCAGCGATCGGCGCACAGGGCGCTCGTCTTCACGCTCTGGAGGATCAGCTATATGCATAGGAGTTCGGTCCCTGACGGACGGTCAGACGATGTTCCAGAATACCACCAGTCGTCAAGTGGAGCAGCTGACTAGACGGCTCCAACAGCTGGGTACGCACCTCCAAACAGCACTTCCTTCGATTTCTACACTACGAGAGCCTAGCACTACGGGGCTATTGGCAACAGCCTCCCCAGTGGTCATCCCGAGTTCTATGATTCAACTCTCCCGTCCTGAAAGTTTTTCTGGGGATTTGGAGAATTGCAGAGCGTTCTTAACGCAGTGTGACCTACATTTTGAGCTTCAGGCCGCCTGTTTCCCGACAGAGCGGTCCAAGGTAGCGTACATAATCTCATACTTGTCCGGACGGGCTGAGGCATGGTCAACGGCGGAATGGGCCAGCGAGGCACCCATTTGCCAGTCTTTGGGAACTTTCACGGCGACGTTAAGGAAAATTTTTGATCAGACAGCTCCAGGTCGAGAGGCGGCCCGCGCTCTCACTAGTCTGCAACAGGGTAGCCGCCAGACTTCGGATTACGCTATTGAGTTTCGGACATTGGCAGCCGACAGCGGTTGGAATGAGCAAGCGCTATTCGACGCCTTCAGAGGGGGATTGTCGGACCGCATCAAAGATCTGTTGGCGCCTCTGGAGTTACCCACAGACTTGGATTCTCTCATCTCTATGTCCATCCGGATCGACAACAGAATCCGTGAGAGGGAACGAGAACAGAGACTGTTGGCAGCCGTAACTCGCAGGGACGACGGACGGTTCGTTTACGGTCAAGGTTTCGTCCAAGGGCCGGTGAGACCACGGACACAAAGTCTTTCCTATGGGACGTCAGAAACCAACCCAGAAGAGCGGACGCAGATGGGACGCACCAAGCTGTCTCAGGCGGAGAGACAACGTCGGATGAAGGAGGGTTGCTGCATCTATTGCACTGAGATGGGATATTACGTGGCTGGATGTCCACTAAAAGACAAGGCTCACCAGTAAAGAGGGCACTGGTGAGCCGAACAACAAACAAGGGAAGACCCTCTCGCACTTTGACACCTGCCAGACTCATCTCCTCATGCAAATCCATTCTCCATCCTGCACTTATCGACTCTGGGGCGGACGAGAGTTTTATGGATGAGGGACTAGCGAGGAGAATGGGTTTGAGCGTACACCCACTACCCGAGGTGTTGGAAGCCAGGACTCTGGATGACCGGTTACTGTGCTGGGTCACCCACACCACTCACCCTCATCCAGTTGGTCATGGCAGATGGACATTCAGAAGAGATGAGTTTTCATGTGTTTAACTCTCCTTCACACCCGCTAATTCTGGGGTTTCCATGGCTCGTCCAGCACAACCCGCATGTAGACTGGTCCAGCGGAGAGATACTGGGATGGCACCAGACGTGTCCCACCACGTGTTTCCCGACCAGTGTGAAGCGTGATCTGGGGATTACCTCTTTTGATGGGGGAACCAGGGAGAGCCCGGAGAGGGATTTTCCGGATTTGGCCAAGGTTCCGGCATGTTACTTGGCACTTAAGGAGGTCTTCAATAAGACTCGGGCTACTGCCCTACCCCCCTCATCGTGACTACGACTGCCCGGTCGACCTTCTTCTGGGGACTACACCCCCCAAGGGTCATTTATATTCCCTATCCGCTCCTGAAAGGGAGACAATGAGGAAATACATCAATGGAGCTTTGGAGGCCGGGATAATTCGTCCTTCCTCTTCACCCGCTGGAGCGGGGTTCTTTTTTGTGGAGAAGAAGGATAAGACCCTACGACCTTGCATTGATAATGCATTGCATTATCGAGGCTTAAATAAAATCACGGTGAAGAATCGGTATCCCCTCCCACTCATATCTTCGGCATTTGAACTGTTACAGGGAGCCAAGGTATTCACCAAACTTGACTTGCGCAACGCATATCATTTGGTGAGGATAAGGGAGGGGGACGAATGGAAGACGGCATTTAATACTCCCAGTGGTCACTACGAGTATCTGGTCATGCCGTTTGGGTTGACTGTTTTCCAGGCACTGGTGAATGACGTCCTTCGAGACATGCTCAACCGTTTTGTTTTTGTATACCTGGACGA
>CALSCE010004264.1:0-10892 GCA_943593645.1 Bovichtus variegatus
TACGTCCGAGCACCAGAACAAATTGTGGCCTGATGGGAGTCCCCAGGGCAAGGCTGTGCTCTGTGCCGTTGAGATCCACATGAGCCGGGGAAGGTAGGTAATTGAAATGCTATTGCTGAGGCTTTGCTTTGAGGTGTCAGAGTGTGTTACAGCCATGGCTCCAGCCTCTAATCTAAGGTGAGTTAGCGCTGATGTCTGCTGTGCCAGGGCTGTATTTGAGATGGCAGTGACCTAAGCTCCTGATCAGGTCCCATTAGGCCCTGCCACTTGCTGCTGCAGAGCTCACTCTGTCCGCAGACAGCCAGCTGCCAGCTCCACTCACCGTCTGTCATTGCTGTGACTATGTAAACATCAGCCAACACCAGAGCTGAAACAAACTATTATAGATGTTGTCAAACCTTCTCTAAGCACCACTAAATAGACGTCGGTATAGCTTCACATTTCTGACTATTTTATTTGAGCATTCATAGATCCCTCATCCTTACAGTAAGTGTACAGGAAAGCCGAAAGCATTTTTAGAAACGTGGAAGCATCAGTGTTATGATGCAGCAAACTACAGCTTCAAAGTGTAAAATCACACCAAAAACGTGGCAAATGATGCCCAAGCTCTGTGGTGGGGAGCGGCAGTTAGGTGGCTTCTGTCTCACGGCATCCCGACCAACACTGACTGCGATGAGCACCAAAACTATTTATTTATTTTGTTGAATTGAGGCTGGCTGGTTAATTGTTGATTTCATTTAGTGGCCCTTGGTCGTCACAATGTTTGGTGCTCAGAGGGGCTGGCTGTTAATGCTGGATAGAGTGGGAGGATGAGTTTCCACTCACATCTACTCCACTTCCACTCCTCTATCACGATGTGCCTCTACCTCAATCTGTTTCAGCTCCATTTAAGGTGGAGGTTTACTCAGCAGTGCGAAATTTCACATCATAACGTTTTAATAATTTAGTTGGTTACTTCTTCTACTGATTTAGTAAATGACCTTCGTCGCAGTTTATCTGGTTTGCATTATTTGCCAAATTTTGCACATCTCTGACAAGCAATGAAACACAAAACAAAGCGTTCTCTGCTGCTGCAATTGTGCATTCTAAATGTTGCAATCTATAAGTAGGGACATGTTGACAGCTCAACTTAAAGATGAGAGATTTAAATAAAAAGGGCTCCCCGGGTTAGGAGAACTCAGTGTTGGAGAGTTTTGGTAGTTCTTCTTTAACTACATGATTGTTCTCAACAGATAAAAAAAATATAATAGGGCTTCATATTAAGTATTTAATAACTATTCATTGTATCCTATTTTACATGAGTTATGGCATTATATCCGTGTGTTATGTCTATTTTCCCTTACTGTAAAGCACTTTGTGATGTATTTTTTGTAAGACAGGTACTATACAAATAAAGTTTTTTATTAATAATATTATCATTATTGACATCAATCATATTACAGTAGACTGCACCTGCTGTAAGCCATTATATGTCTAGAAACATACAAGTGAGGCAGAAGGCAACAGAAGATGGTCTTTCATGTTGCTGTCGTGCTAAAGAAGAGCTCCTGTGAAGTGCTTTTATATGCATGTTTTATGTTTGTCATTTTCCCTGCTGAAGTGATCAGTTGGCAGGTATCATCAGGTTCACTCATCATTTGTACAATATCCATTCTCTCTTCCCATATTCTGTGCCTTAAGACACACGTTACATAGGCCCAACATCATTATTAGCTGTACTGGTTTGCTTCCATTTGACCTGTGCACAACTTTAGCAAACTAGATGCCGCCCTTATGGTAATATGGAACATACTATTTGACTGGTTAGAACCTAAAGAAGAGCCACAAGATATCCGCTAACTCCCAAAGTCCACAAGCTACTGCTGTGCCACACTGTGGCCCAAGCTGATCCCCTGCCATTGAAGCCAGTGGCCCAGTGTTCACAGGAACAGTATGCAAATTGTTTTTCTCTCGCAGCTCTTCTGCCGCTCTGCTATCCTTATGGGGCAGGTCCATTATGCTTGCGTCTCTGTAGCGTGAAATTGTTGATTTCTATCAATGCCTGTAATTATTGATGATTGAAATGAAACTACTATTTAGTGAATTTAATTGATTATTGTCACCTATCCTATGAGGTGTGCGATACAGGAGAGGGGATGCTGTGGTTTCTTATGCCAATATACAGATATTAAAAAACTATAGATACAAAATACAGACAAGCGGGTATGCTGTATACAACACAATGTAAGTACAGCTACAGAGTACCAAATCGATCAGAAATGGACGGCAAACAAAATGCCGTCTAAACACCGTCTCTAAATCTCTACGATGAGTCAGTCCTTTGCTGGTGAACGTGGTGGGTGTCACAGTAGAACAGTTAACACTCAAGTCAGCCGTTTTATTGCTGAACTTGCTCTGCCACAACCATGATGACAAACGAGGCTATGAGAATGCAGATGAGCTGAAATAGCAGACTAGTCAGACTGGACGGAGAGGCACTCCATTTTCTTCACATTGTCCCACTATTTTACAAAGCTGCGTTTCTATTTAAGGCATCCATTTTTATGATATGCGCGTTTGTCACTCCGCTGTCTCATTCTTATTTTCCAGCAGCCTTTGAGTTGCAGCTCATTGTTGTTGATCAGTGTAGTGGGGAGCTGGTTCGGCACGGTGACAGGTTGTCACGGATCTGCCACAATGAAAGGCCTGGCAGTGGACTAGACTTGTAAAAATAGCAGAAATGAAAGCCAACGGAGACATTAATGAGCCTACTCTGGTGTTGCTGTGGAGTCCCAGGAGGTTTGGCACTCAGTGTGCCTGCATCGGTGTATGTTGTCAAACAAAATGACATGAAAGCTGCACATCTAAAGACAACCGAGATGGAGAGTTTACAGAGAAAGAAAAGTGAAGGTGTGTCAGTACATCTGTACCGTCTATTTCTACCTTTACAGTACATCATCACTCATTTAATACTCCTCCTTAAGCAAGATGCTTAATGACTTTAACAGACAAATCTGTCGTACCACACGCCATGAACGGCCACCATTAACCATTAAACTGTAAGTCAGTGCTCAAGGTGTTACTTCACAGCCCTCAGTAACCTATGATAGGTCTGTTATATCATCTGTGTAATGGACTCATGGGACCACCAGGTGTCTCTTAACCTCCACAGTAGAGTTCCTTTCTCCTCTGGAAGTAGTCACATGGTTTCATCTCTGAGAACTGGATATTAAAAAAAAAACGAGGGAGATGGGGGAGGTGAAGAGAAGGGAGAGGCTGGATTGTCAGAGGTGGAGCAAATGAAAGTCAAACGGCCTCTCGGATACAATAGTCTCTGTGGAGAGCTTCTGGCAGGTTCCCCTCCACATACGAGGTTGGGGTAATGTCATAATGTCATATGCTCTACACCCTCAGTTATCTTGCTACTTCTTTACATTTACATTGAAGAGATCAGAAGCATTTGTAGCCTTAAATCCATGTGTCTTCTGATTCATATCTCCAGCTTCAGCTGTTTTAATGCATCAAATGCAAAAAAAAGAAGCTGAATTTCAAACCCAATGAACAACCACAACCTTAAAAAACATGGTACACACCTGTCTACTACATTCCTTCATCGTTCACATTCAAAATGAGACGCGAAAGGAAATGAATCCATAGTGTTGTCAATTTTCGAGATTTTCTTTCATGTGCAGAGCCAAACCATCAATTAACTCATCATACATTGTAGTTTATTTTTGATTTGATCAGCGTTGGTTTGGGATTTGTTGACAATAACATAAATAAAGAATAATGTCAGCTTTCTCCTTGAAGATATTTTTCCATACACATTCAGCACAAACCTAGATCCATGGCACCCAGTGCAACCCTGGCTAATTGATGAGTTTTGGACAACAATGGAGCTCTATGGCACAGAAGAATAAATGATATCAGGCTTTGGCTATAAAGTTGTTCGTAGGATCAATATATAGTTTTCCTTGTCCACTTCTGTCCACTGAATCATGTGCAGCAAAATCTACTGTGGACCAGAATTAAACGATTATACTCCCATTCCCATGTTTGGTGAACAAAAGAAAAGACAAAACAAAGAAAACATTTATTGTTTCACCATATCGAAGTATTTCTCTTACTTTTTATAGGGATTAATCAATAGAACCCATCACAAGTATCTGTGACAGGCTGAATTATTTTCCAGTAGACATGAAACACTTTGACTGATCAGAGAGAAAATCGATTGCCAACTATTTTCGATTAAGTGTTTATGTCACTAGTCGCTACTTCCCTGGTCTTGCATAGCCGGGCTTATCTCCACAGTGCTGTGTCAGCGCTGGAGAAAGGGTTGGCTGCACACATTATCATTCTGCTTGCTATCGGGGAGGAAAAACACTCCGGCTTGTTTTCTATTTCTTTAAACAAATGACAAGCGGCGCGAAGCACAGTATGCCGCAACAGTGCTGATGCAAAGCGGTAACACAGAGATAGTGGAAGGGGAGGAGTACGCTGCGTGAAATACGCATCCAATGGCATGCTTATACTCAGAGTCTACATCTGGCATTCCTGCTTTTCTTTGTGTTTTGTGATCGTAAACTGAACATCTTTGGGTGGACTGTTGGTTAGAAAACATTCGAGGGGAATGCAGCACTTTGAAATTTCCGAAATTGCGATTGCTATCTCCATTCTCTGAGATTTTATTGACCAAACAGTTAATTGAGGAAATATTTGACACATTAATCAATAATGAAAATAGTAGTTAGTTGACTCCTCAAACATTCAAGTTGTCAAGCATGAGGCAAATAATTAACATTTAATTGTGCGATTCAACATGCACCACCAACACTATTGGCTCCCCATAGAGAAGCAGTGTAATGTGCTAACAGATCATTTTCAGTGGTCACAATACAATTACCGTAAATGTCGCCTCACTTCCATTACATTGGAATTTGAACATAATTTCCTTATTATGTTTATAAAAACAACATCTGGGTGGCATTATGTTTCTTACCTTTGCTAATGCTAATTTCTGGGCACGCACTGCACAGTATTATTTTTTAATGAGCAGGCCCTCTTGATAATAGATAATGTTATAGCAAGATATAATTGTCCATAATAAGTAAACTTTCCTGTGTGACTGTTAATTTATACTAACAGTGGCAGTTCTGTCCCACACAGTAATTGAAACTTAAATAAGGCCACCGGCTGCATGGAACCGACTCTGGGTTTGTGCTGACCTTCAGCACATCTAATAAATCACCAGCAAGACTCTAAGCAGTATATTTTATATGGAATAGCTATTATAACCCAAAAATTAGGAGCACTGTCAAAGCATAATTTTTAGCTGTTCCCCTGTCACACCCACGCCATTTTCTTTATAATACCATTTCAATACTAAGTGTACACATCTGATCAATAGGCAGGACTGTAGGACGCTTGTGTTAAATTCCCTTATGGAGAGCGTTTTCTGAATGTTTTTGTCGGCAGCACTTTATAATCATTGGCTGACCAAAAACTGTATTTAACAAGAATTGATTAGAGTGGGTGCATTAAGATATCTAAGCTTGATTGACAGCCTCTACAACCCCCTGGGACTAAGCCAATTAAATAACATTAGGGGAGAGAAAAATATAGTGGAATCACTTCTGACTTTCAAAGCTGGATAAATAAACGCTAAATTATATGACTGACCTCAGAGGTGCTTCATTTCACTGCATATGCATATTGGAGATTAAAAGACACCTATAAATATTAATGTGGGGCAATTTCCAGAGTGCAAATAAGCAGTGCATTATCTCTGTGTGGGCTTAGAGTGGAATCAACCTGATGCCTCTTCATTCACCAAGCAGGCAAGACCGAAAAACACTCAAAGACGGACTAATGGAGTGGATAATACTCATTATGTTGGGACACAGGGAGAAGCGCTGGGAGTGAATTAATGTACAGTTAGTGCAAATACAACACGGTTCATTCATGTACATATACTGTAGGAACAGTAGCACAATTGCTTTTAAAGTACTGTCTAAAAGACTAACCAGGCCACAAGGCACCATTTTTAGTCCTCCAGCATAATCTCTTGTCTCTATTTCCAGTTTTAGAAAGCATGAAAAGTGATCTGATTTGTATACATATCCCATTTAAATAGAGGAGAGATTACAGGCGCATCAATCTTGGCTCAGCCCCAGGGAACGAAGGAAAAGGTTACTAAATTTATCACTCTGCCTTCTGTTGCAGGAGATTTAAATACGGGAGTTGGAGTCTGACTGACCATCCTCTGAGGGAGAATATAGCTCCACCTCTGTGTACTCTCACAGCACAGAGACCATTAATTACACACACACACAGACACACGCACGCACGCACGCACACACACACACACACAATATAGCACGCTGTTGTATGGAGTGACAGTAATGATGAGCTGTGAATCAGGAAATCCAGTGTTCTGTTTTCTGTTGACATATCTGTTCTCTTTGGCGTTGCCAGTTCTGTTACCACAACCAGATGCAGATCCCAGACACTCCTCATCTGGGACTTTTCCTCTGGTTTTGTTAGCGTGTCAAAGTTCTACATTGTATGTGGGAGGTAACGGTGGAATTCCAAAATACCAAAAAAGCAGTAGAGCGAAATTCACCGGCACATCCTAGCAAAATATGTGAGTCTGGAAGCTTTGTGACTTACTTAATTACTTTGGGGGCTAGCTGACAAACTACTGTAGCTGGCAAGCTAACAAATTAAACCCTAGTCAGCTGGAAAGGGGCCTGCACAAGCCAGCCATGCCAAACAAGATAGCGGAGTCTCTAACCAGACAAGGAGTTCAAGTTTATTCAAGAGATGCAGTTTAGTGTCTCTCTGGCTACACGCCATGCGTGTTTGTGGAGCAATTTATACACCAACAGGGGACACTTATGTAAAAGTGGTGGAACAAAGCTAATAGGCTATGACAGCTTCAGGTCAGCACTGTCAAGGCGGTTTGCTAATGCAGCTGCACACATTTGTGTATCAAAGTTCACTTAAATTATGGCTCAGTTAAGTAAATTGCACAGATTTACTTGACGAGGCAATTCCATTGAAATAAACAGATTACACAAAAAAAAAAAAATGTCAATGTGGTAGTGTGACCAAGCTTTTTGTGTTCCAAGCTACTGGCTATGTGTTTGTGCCCCAATATATTTTTTGTTTGTGGAATCTTGTATTTGCATATTTTTGCCCCAGCACTTAAACCTTTGGGAATAGAAATGATAAAATGACTATCCTGCAAGCCCAACTACCGGTGTTGTTGTTAAGGAATCTATAACTATTAATGTCATCTAATTTTCTAGATGAGGAAGAAATAATATATTGATAACTTTTCTGCTTTTTAAAGGGAATAAACAGAGATCTTTGGAAGCTCTTCTACCTGTTTCTCACACTGGCCGTAGTCTGGACCCTGGTTTGGTTGAAAGAAGCATGTTTCGCCATGGTTCTTCGCCATCTCGATCAGCCCCATGGCCGTCCTCACTGTGGCATTACGAGCGTGGACAAACACCATCACCTAAGGGCACACAAAGACACAAGGTGAAGAGGTGAAAGTCAACAGGTTCCACAGTTACTGGCTAAAATGTAAAACGCTAGTAGACTCCCCAAACCCTCCACAGTTGGAAAAATGCAGTCGGGTCTAGCTCCTCCCTTTTGTTTAGGCCACACCCTAAATCATGCGTAGACATGCACATTCAAAGTAAACCCAACATAAAGTGCCTTAGTGAGACGTTGTTCCACCACAAGCCTGAAGAAGAGCTTCAGTGCTCCTTGTCATACATTCTTTGAGTGTGTGGAACTCTACGGGAGGAATGAACAGCAGATATTTCCTCATTTAGTGTTTTGACGATCAAACCATTCAGTGACCTGTATTGAAATGTCAGCATTAGTTATGGTTCTTCACTCATTTATTCAGTGTTTGCCTTTGATTGGTGAGGTGTCTGTATCTGTACCCTCTTATGCTCACCACATCTTTATTTATCCCTGAGTAGGTTGATTGGCCTGAAGGGTAGTTCACATGTTTTTTTAAGTCTATCTTAAAGCAATATTCAGGTGCCTATATAAACATTAAAACAGGCTTTGCTTGCTGTAATCATTCTTTCTGTTAAAACATCTCTGCCCCCCATCCCGCCAATGGAAGTGATGGGGGACAAAATTAACACAATCCTCTTTCTGTGCAAACATATTTTAGAATGTCCCCCGAAGCTGAGACGAAGCTTCAGTAGTCTGAGTTAGAAAAATGAATTTAACCTCTCGGTTAATCTACTCGACATACTGTGAGCGTCTTGGCCGGCCCGCAGCAAAGCGGGTCAAGAACTATAAAGTCCGTACCTGACTTACTGAGTGAGGTTAAATCATTGGTCAGTCGGGCGTTTGAGCTTCCCCATTGGCCATTGCTCTTTCAAAAGGAATAGGCACAAACAGTCTTGTATTGCGTCTTCAGGGGGCTTTTACAGTGAGATGTGGATTGTCCTCAATTATGGACTGAACTAGCCACTACTACTGGGACCACTAAAGAAAACAGCAGATTAATATTTAATATCCAGTAACTCACATTATAGACACTACCGCTTGACTATCTGTTGAACCATTTGGCCACAAGTTAGCCCATTGACCGTACACGTTACAGCCATATACAGCAGGGGTACTATACTGTATATGAACCTATTGTGTACACTGACAAAATAAGTGAAATAATAAAAAAATAAAAAATGCCCTACTTTGGTGTGACAATTACCTGTAAAAAGCCATGAAAGACCCTGTGGATATTGTTTTTAATGTATTTTTTTTTTTTTTACTTAGTACGGACATCTATTATTAGAGCAAATAATATTGCAAGACTGCACACACATCCAGCAACCAGCTGTGTGTACGCTACAAACGCAGTGGGTCTAAAGAGACCACTGCAGCAAATGTTATTTATTGAAGGTGTTTTATCAGCACCGCTGAGCTGTGTGGAAGCATTGTCGGCAGTAACCGCCTGCTTCTCAGCTTATTAAACTTCTTTCTGGTGGCATGCTTCCCACCAGGAGGGTGGTAGGAAAATCATAAAGAAAATTTCATCCATCAGATCCTCCCAGATGAAACTAGTACATGTCACAGCCACTTCTTGACAATTTAATAATAAGCGGTGAAGAGGCCTCCCCAACTGAGCTGTGGCCTCAGCGGCCTCAACCTCCAAGCCGGACTGGACCATTGCATATTTTCAACCAGGGGGATACATTTTTTTTTTTTAAGTTGTCAGTGGTGCAGTAGAAATAAGTTGGTTTACAAGTTCTCAAGGGCTACAGCAAGACTCATTAAGTGCGTCTCTGAGGGAGATAATGGGCAAGAGAGAAGCTAAAGGCAAGAAAAAGGGCATGTGTATGTGTGCGTGAACACTTGCAATAAAATGATGCAGAAAGGATAACAACCGTGCTTGGTAGGGAGTTCAACTCCTGCAGCAGATGGGAGCTAAACGGTAAAGTCTGAATTCACAACTCTCATCCTCCCAACAGGCCTTCTGAGGCTGTAGAGTGGAAGCAGAATGAGGGGAGGGTGGTGGTTGGTGGATGGGGGAAGTTAGGGGAGGGTAACACTGGGGAAGATAAGGACTCCAGAGACTTTAGATAGCAGGTGTTCATTCCAAACGGTTCGCAAAAAATATTTACCGAAGGAGGTTCTATTCATGAACAAAACCCACATTAGCCCTGATCGTGCATCCTGTAAAATTCAGAATAAACTACAAGATCCTGTTCATCATATATAAGGCACTGCATGACCTTGGCCATAGTTCCGTTTCTAATCTGCTTTTTCCTCATTCTACTTCCATTCGACCACTCCGATCCTCAGATCTCTGTATGCTATCCATCCTCTGCTTCAACTGCAAAACAAAAGGTGATCCGCAATCAGCTTCTACAAACCTTCCTTTGTAGAGAAGCCTTTTTATAGATCTCAGTCCCCGTTTTGTGTTTTGGTTCCTTTTAGTTCGTTCCGTCTCTCATTGTGCTGTGTTTTGTAATGTAATTTATTTCTAATGTATTCATTTATATTTTTCCTGCGTGTAGCTTACAAAGTGATATATAAATAAAGCTTTACTTACTTACTATTACTGTGTCAGTCTTTAAGTTCTTCTAGTCCATCCATTTCACAGAGACAGTGTCAATAAAATCATAAAGACGTGTGAAGGAAATGCATAAAGCAAGATCACAGATAACAGTACCTAGAAAGTCTGTGAAATAAAGCTGGAACAGTATGAATATGTCGTCCTGAACCATCCTGTACTTTAAAGTATAAAGTAAAAATTAACTTCTAGACTGTATCCAGAGGTTGTTCCAAACTAGAGGGAGTCAGAATAAACTCAGGGGAATTTGCATATTTACAAAAACTAGAACAAATGCCAGACAAAGATGTATAACAGTCAAAGGAGTTCATTTGTGGGATACTTTTGTAAAGTAAATGAAAATGGGTAATACACTAAAACATCTTTAAAAGAATATTTAAAAATAAGACGACACCTTTTCTGTTAAGTAGAAATTTGTTTTTGTTTGTCACTATTTTAAAAGTAATGACATATTATTGTTTATTTCATATTTTTTACATGTGTATTTGAGTTGTATAAACGAAAAATGACCAAAATAAAAACTAAACACTACACCAAACCTTTTCGGTATGCCTTGTGACCCGAACAAAATTGCTGCTTATTTTCAGTACGTATAAACTCAGTTTACAATTTTTGTGCAATGTAATCGGACCAAACAGCTGATCTCTCACGTAATACTCACTACATCATTATTCATACAACAAACGCGCTTCCATTGCCTGTTCGTCGCATAAACTCTTTATTGACAAAAAGAAAGAAAGCACCTTGAGCGAATGTAAAGTACCGTAATTTCTGGACTATTCAGCGCATCTGAATATAAGCCGCA
>CALSCE010004311.1:0-10018 GCA_943593645.1 Bovichtus variegatus
ATACATACATACATACATACATACATACATACATACATACATACATACATACATACATACACACACACACATATATATACATATATACACACATATATACACACACACATATATATATATATATATATATATATATATATACATATACACATACATATATACACACACACACACACACACACATATATATACATACACACACACACACACATATATATACATACAGTTGAGTGTCAGTCACAGTGAGGCTGCAGCTCTATCAAGAGGATTCATTTTGGACTAAAGTTATTACAGGAGTCCTCTGTTACATTGATATTGAGACATGGTGATGAATTAAGCGCCGATGGAATAACTTCCTTAAATTTAGCTACAGCACTATCAGATAGACATCGAGTGTACGATATTTTGCTTAATGGCTTACAGTCCAGTAGCAGGACTTCAAAAGTTATTAAAAAAAATGCTCTGATAAGAGGATTTTGTGGACAGACTATTAAATGTTCAATTTCAACACCATATGCCAGAACAAGGTCCAAGTTTAAACAGGGAGTTGGTTCATGTACATTCTGACTGAACCCAATTGAATCTAATAATGATATATATATATATATATATATATATACATACACATATATACATATATATACACACACACACACACACACACACACACACACACACACACAATGCATATGTAATGCATGTTAAATCTTAAAAAGTAAATAGCCATTATATATGTTAGATAAACACAGTAAAAAGTACAATATTTCCTCCTGAAAAAGTACTATGAAACCGAAATAGTCAAGTAAAGTACAATACCTCAAAATTGTAGGCTACTTGAGTACAGTACTTGAGGAAATGTACTTAGCTACATTCCACCGCTGCTAATGTGTGTGGGTCAGGGTTAGACCAATATATAATTGTACTTTACATTGGCCTTTAAAGTCAGATATGGTCCATTGTCTGTCAGTCACATAACTGATGAACACTGGCTATGCATACCCATTAGTTGTTTTCCAAGAGAGTTAGTGTTATGCTGTTTCAAAGCCCAAAACAATATCAAGATGAATCTAAAAACTCACAGGAACATTTCAGTTCTCTTTGACATGAAATGAGTGCATTGAATAACATTGATTTGCTTGAGCTTCTGAGGTTCATGCTGATTCTGTTCAGTAGGACAGGTGGTGACATTATTTTATCAGTTGACGATATGCTACAAATTGCCCTGGGGGTCTCTACAGCTTCAGAAGGGCTGAGCCACGCAGTTTGCGTGTTTTCCTGCCTGAGCCGGTTGTTTGCACTGGCTGACATTTAAACCTCCTGTCACTCAGATGAAGAATGTACAATCCACCCTCACACTGGTTCCCCTCCATTAAAGGTCTTAATTAGAACATGAGTGGCTCATTATCTAACGATGTAGCTTTCTGAACTGAGGCAAGGAACTCTGAAATGAGGTGTGCATACTGACGTCAGACAACCCAGCAGTGGTTATCAGAGGCTCGTCCTTCAGGAGGAACTCCCCACTCAAATGACTCAGCTATGACTCCTTTTGCTATGAAGTATTGACTGTAGACGATAAGTGAATAAATAAATAGTTGATAATAACCTGCACTACAATTAAGTAGGTGCAGTAGCTCAAAAGGAATAAAACTCTCTATCAGAAGGAATAAGGAATTATTATAAAATAATTATTCATCATTATATTTAATATAATTATATGAATTACTATGACTTAATTTACATTAAATCACCTTGATGGGGCACCAACTTTGTTACAAAGTAAAACAATAGCTAGTTAATGTAGTCCCATAAAATAAACTGTAAAATTAGGAACTGATTAATAATTGTAATTAGTATAAACAAAGTGACCATACCAATAGCTAGTAAAGGTTGAAGAGTTTCAGAATTCTTTGATAGTCGAGGTTGGCAATATTCACTCTTGTACAACATTAAACAAACCAGCATGATTATTGCAAAAAGCATTTATTTAGAGGGAAATGGAAGGTTAGATATCGGCCTATAGTTGGCTAAAACCTCTGGATCAAGACTGGGCTTTTTAAGAAGAGGTTTTATTACAGCTACTTTAAATGATTGTGGTACATAGCCAGATAATAGAGACAGATTGACCATATTTAATAACAAGGTGTTAATTAAGGGTAAAACTTCTTTAAGCAGCTTAGTTGGAATCAGGTCTAAGAGACAGGTTGATGGTTTAGACGACAAAATTGTTGAATTTAGTTGGTTAAAGTCGATCGGAAAAAAAAAGTCTAGATATATTTCAGGTGTTACAGCTGTTTTTAAGGTTCCTGTATTAGAAGCTAAATCATTACCAGTTGAGAAGAGGAGATTTATTTCATTAATTTGGTCTCTAATAATTATAATTTTATGGTTAAAGAAGCTCATGAAGTCGCCACTACTGAGCGATATAGGAATAGAAGGCTCAGTAGAGCTGTGGCTCTCTGTCAGCCTGGCTACAGAGCTGAAAAGAAACCTGGGGTTGTTCTTATTTTCTTCTATTAATGAAGAGTAATAAGCTGCTCTGGCCTTACGGAGAGCCTTCTTATATGTTTTAAGATTATCTAGCCAGAATAAATGAGATTCTTCCAGCTTGGTGGAACGCCATTTCCTCTCAAGTTTTCTTGACTTTAGTTTTAGTTTGCAGGTTTGGGGGTTAAGCCACGGAGCTTTCTCCGTTTCATTATCTTCTTTTTTAGAGGAGCAACAGAGTTGAGTGTCAGTCACAGTGAGGCTGCAGCTCTCACTCTGCAATAATGATAAAACGCAGTATTAAGGCTGTTATTATCGACGTTCACATGAATATTAAAGTCACCTACAACAATTACTTTCTGTTTTAAGGACTAAACTCGATAAGAATTCCGAGAATTCAGAATATGGACCAGGAGGGCGGTACACTATAACAAATAAGATTGGCTTTGTTTTCCATGTTGGGTTTGAAAGCGTAAGAACAAGGCTTTCAAAATAGTAATAGTTTACGATTGATTAATAGGTTTGTGTTGAATATGGCTGCAACTCCACCACCTCGGCCTTGAGGAACATGAGTATTAATATGACGAGGCGGAGTGGATTCATTTAGACTGACATATTAGTCATGTCTCAGTGAGACAAAATAAATCAATCTGATATTAGATCATTTACTAATTCAGCTTTAGATAAGACCTGATGTTTAAGAGTCCACGTTTAACTTTTCTATTTAGTTGCACTTTTGCAGTGGTGGTGTTCATTTTTATTAGGTTTGTATGTACCGTTTACTATTGATTTCAGAATATATTCAGTATATATCGTGGGGCAGACAGTCACTATGGGGATTTGAGTGGGTGACTGCTGGATGGAAGCACAGGAAGGGATGGAGGGTTATGATATCTGTAAAGGATCCTGGATAATTAAGTCTCATGGGATGACTGCCATAGTGCGATTTCCCAACATGTCCAATACTTTGATTTATGACCAAAAAATAAATTATATATAAATAAATAAAGACAATCTGAGCTGTACTACTACAGTGGTGCTGGGATGACGTATTTTTGTAGACCAACCCAGAAGTTAGCCAATGGAATTTTTCAATTGAATTCTGGATTATTGCAGAAAATAAGCTCTGTGGCAAACAAATGTTTATTATTTTTGCAAGATAATATCCACATATTACCACTCATACACTTTGAAACATAAATGCGATCTCCAGAAAAGCCAACTATACCACGGTCACATGATTTCACGTCACCACCACGCTAAAGGCAGACTCGTCTTTGGTGCGATTGTCACAGGTGAGGTAAAGGGGAGGACCCAAACACGGGAAACAGGCTGAGTGTGATAACACCACACACACAACCCCCCCCCCCCCCACACACACACACACACACCCCACCCCCCCACACCAAATGTTTAAATGTTTTGCTGAAAAGTATAACTTTTACAACAGAGTGTGACTCATCGACTTGCTCAGAATTCAGTGGCTGAAACTGAAATGCAGAATTTAACTGTATACATTTTTATATACATGTATAATATATAGCCTACATGATAATGGTCTTCTACACTCTGTATTAACCAATGTTTTGCATGCGTTTTAAATGTTGGAATGACAATAGATGGTTCTTTCTTTTCCTTTTTAGTCAGACTTTCTTTCCGACCTTCCTTCAGCCCACAGCTTACTCATTTCCATCTGCTGGTAATAATTGACAACCTAGCCAAAAATAGCAGTCAAAAGTTGCCTCTGTAAACAATAGGGCAGGTTCAATTCACATGTTAACTTGAATGTAGAGATTAAATGTTTGAAACATTACAAGCTTGTGGTTATTTCTGAATTGCATCTATTCAGGACATTTCATGGAGGCCTCATTATGTGACCATATTAGTTGTACAATGAGAAGCTCAGAGGAAGGAGTGGAGCAAATACTGAAGTGACATTTGGAACGGTCACTGTAGAAATGATGACGCTGACATATGACCTTGTAATGCATCATGCCTTCCTCTATCCCTGCTTATGTCTTTCCACGTCGGTTTAATATCAGTGATCTATCAACTTATCACATGGAGGGTCAGGGCTCAGAAACCAATATTCAAATCCTAGCACACAAATAGAAAGACATTCACACCTACAGGCAATTTAGAGTCTTCACTTCATCTGTGGGAGGAAACCAACATGCACACAGGGTGAACATTAACATGAATGAATTCCCCTCCCCCAATCCCCCCTTGCTGTGATGTGACTGTTAGCCACCGAGCCACATAAAATGGCATATTAAAGAAATGCTAAAACAATACAGAAAACTCAACTCAGAAAACACCATTAAATAAGAGATGACACAGCAAAATACATAAAAAAACCACAACTAAATATAGAAACCACATTTTAATTCAGCATACACAACGATATACAGAATACCCGACTAAATACAGAGAACACAACCAAATCCAGGAAAAAAAAAATATATATAGCAAACAACTAAATACAGAAATTTTTTTAAAAGAATGTATCACAAAAGCTACATAGTGCCCACAACAACAAGGCTGCTCCTCACACTCTGTGGCTTTGAATTCATACATATACGTTTACACCTGCACAGTAGAATGTTATTGATCATACTTTACTGTGCATAAGGATAATGGTTAAGTTCCTCAGGTAGTCTCAATTCTGTTTTGTCCTGTTATTTACTGTAACCTCAGTCATTTGTAACAGTAAACCACACAGTTTTTAGTTTGTGGTGTTATTTACTGTCCATCTAGGCCACCTTGTTCATGGCTGAAGCTGCGGCAAAACACCATTTTAACCTTCATGCTGTCTATTCTTGTCCTAAACTGATCCCAGACTCCCACGCCATTACATCATGCCTCCCCCTTCCCGCAGGCGGTGGAAAGGACTAGTATGCATATGTTGTAAATGTGACCCCTCTAGTGCCACCTTTACATAGATAAGGATATTTTTACACAACAAGGATGTTGTCGCATATATTTAACATTTGTTCATGGTATTTCTAACACAGATCACCTAAATAAACCAAGGATGTACTTTTTAAAGTCCCCATTGCTTTGTTCTTGGTCACACCTTGTAAGTGTATACATATTAGTTCTGTTTTCACTCAACTTTATTAAAATGAGTCATATAGCACTGTTAGTTAGAATCTGCATTATGGCTTCATTAATTTAAGTGATGGGTTTGATTGGTATTGGAGGCCTTCATTCTCATTAGGGGATAAGGTGCCATTTAATCACCTCACACCCTTGTGATCTTTAGTTTATTATCTTCTTCATCTTTGAGCTAGAGTCATTTAGCTGAACTGTTTTAATAAGTTGTGTTTTTCCTAATGTTGTCACTTATTACAAAAAAAGACAATAAAAAAAATGAAGCTGTAAATATGAGTATAAATGCAGTAGAACATATTGGATGAATAGATAAACTCAAATATAGGGTCTCACCAACCAATAGAGGCCCTGGATATCAAATCAATAGTTTATTTCAGAGGTGTGATGACATGAGGGTAGATTGGAATGACAGCTAAAAGTGACAGTATTAATGGAAACCCAAAGTGTTAAAAATGAATATTTATATTCAATAACAGGTTAAAAAAAAAAAAACATGGAATTGTGAAATACTCATACATTTAAAAGCTTATTATTATGACATTTTAGTCTTGCTTCTTTTCACAATGGAGTTTATTGTATTGCAGGTCTTAATTTCTGTTTTATTCCAGCAGTCCCAGAGAGTGTGCAGCTCGGAACAAGTACTCAGTGTGGGGTGCAATTTTATAAGGCAGCCCCCTCGCTCTGCATCTCTCCATACATTATTGCATGTACACGCATGTCCTGTTTGTGTAGATAAACACAGAACGATATAAACAATGACATTTTGGAATCAGTTTAAGTGCATATTTTCTATTAAACAAGTGTTTCTCCAAATATGTTCCAGTGTGTAACTCTACATATGCCTCCAAGACAGTTCTTATAGAGATGCAAAGAACTACAATGTCATTAAAACCTCTTTAGCGCCCCCCTTTTCCCACCACTGGCCTCCCACTGCGTCCTGACAGATATCAAATGGCATTCCCTCGGGCTGCCAGGACCCCCACAGTCACTAATGACCTGGCAGTCAGGGAACAGAAAATATCCCAGTGACATGAAAGCCAGGCTACACACTCAAACCCCCTGCATCTATAAAGGTGAAACGCTAATCTAAAGCCATTTTCAGTTTCTCCACAGAAACACAAATAATTATAATATATAATTATCTGCTCGTTGTAGTTATTGAAAGCATTTAGGATTTCTTGTCACTCATTTACTGTCAGACCTAATATTGTATAATGCAATGTGCCAAAGACGTACTTAAATACAAGTGACAGACCCATGGTTACACCTTTATAATGGCTCTAGTCGTTGGGCCTTATAATAGTGTTCCGTAAGTAAGATAATGAGAGAAAGACCAAAACATGCAAAGCTGCAAATCAGTCATAGCAGTGTCGTCAACTGGATTACCAACCAGACATGAGACAGCCTCCAGGGGCCCGGACACTCTATGCGCTTCATCAACTGACATGATGATTGCGTCAAGGAGAGTCCTGTATTTAATTTTGAGGATCCGTCTCAAACAGAGTATTAATGTGTTAAACCTTGTTTAAATACTTTTATATCTTACAGTATTTTGGATTTTATAGGAGGGATGTTACAGCCTTCACTGGTTATATTGTGTATATTGTATTTACTCCTGTCAGTTCAGTTCTCCTATGCAAAACGCACTGTGGTGCTGATTGGTCAGTGAAGGACCGGTGGGGTGGGGGAGCGGTGGGGACCCTGTTTGTCAATTGGATGATTGTATCCCAACTGCTGCCAATCAAGCCCCGCCTACCTCTCATCACCTGGCTGCTCCAGGTGTATCATTTAATGAGGTTTTTCCCATCCCTACTCATTCTCTCAATACTACATGACTTTATTTTGCCAAATTACATCAGTGTTACATTGCATCCCTTTCCCACATTGTAACATGTATATTCACAGGTTAAATATATCAAAATTAAAACACCACAAATCTGTGAATGTTTATCGCTGGTGGCACCTCTTCCACAAGTGTATGAATGGGTGAATGCTGGCTTGTATTGTAAAGCACTTGAGTGGTCGTGAAGAGCGCTATATAAATACAGTCCCTTTATGAGGGTCCCCATTTTCACCCCAGAGCCCCCTAGCGCGAAAACACTGACGTGTCAGGCGACCTCTCCTCAGAGATTTGGCCTGTAGAGCGCTGGACTCTAGTGGACTGACTGCATCCCCTCCCAACAGGACAGCATTGCTGCCCACAGCATCACAGAGAAGTTAAAGTTAATGATGTTGCTCCTCATTAACGCTAAGGCAGAAAAGGCAAACAATAATCTCCAAAATAGCCACGTTTGAGTTTCAACTGTTATCTACATCTAGCAGGTTTATTCCAATTTCTGTCACTATACGTCTAAACGATCCATACAAACCACATGTTGTGATGAAGTTTGACTGGCTTCCTTGCCTTGCAACCTCACTGTTTCTACAAGACTCCAAAGTCACTATGCCTGGCTACTGTTCTAATTGTAATTTTTACATCACAACATGTTAAACAGTGAGCTTGAGAAGTGTTGGTGGTAGGTGCATTTCTGAACTTTGGACAGTGCCAGGCAAGCCACCCCCCATTTACACAATAGCATAAAATAGAAGTCAACTTCAATCCTTGCCTTGGATCGAGGGTACGCATAGCATGATGGCTCATGCTATGCGTACCCTCGATTATGTGTATTGATTAAAATAGAAACTATATGTTCCAGACACAAGTTAGATGGCTGTCCATTAACCATGTTTCCACATTGAACAGGCTGCACCAATACATCTGATTTAGGAGAGAATATATCCACATTTTGAAAGTCTTACTTTAAAACAATACTGTCTGTATGAATGTTGAACAGTTTGTGGTCACTATAATTCTTTTCTGTCTATACAGCATTTAAGAGATCTGGCATTAAGATAATGAGGCTTCAGCAGTCAGGGTTTTTTCATGAAATTAAGTGAGTTTCATCTTTTTTTATTTTAGTACAAGTCTTTGCATTTCCTTTGACAGTTTCCTTGCAAGGAAGGAAAAGTAACTTTGCCCACATTTCAGAATTTGTTTTTATACAGAAAGAGGATTGTGGATTTTGTTCCCTCATCACTACATTGGAAGACCTTATAGAAAAAAATAAAATAAAAAACGTGAACCTATCCTTTAATGGATGCTGATCATAGGATCTAAGGGACCCAAGGGTGTTGCAGGAGGAGAAAGTTACAAAAAAAAAAAAAAAAAAAAAAAAAAAACACACACACCATACAGAGCTTTCCAAACCAGGAGTAAATTCAACAGCCAGTGAGCAACACTAGCAGACTACACCACCACAAGACAACTCATATTCCTAGAAGAAAGGAAACGATTGACTTGTTCTTCAAATGGGTCCGTCTTTGTGTCTCACAATTTGTTGACAAATTAACAAAGTTACAGCTACTGCAATATAGTTCAGGAAACCAGACATCCAAACACTGCTCAACATTTATTCATTTGTCATCATTAAACATATCATATAACCAAAGAAATAAAAAGGAAATGGACTGAGGAGAAGGTAGAGCATTTGAGAAAGGCAGCAAGCGAGGCAGACAGAAAGCATGTTCTCCCTAATCCCTGCAGTGGTGCAGTCATCACGCTGCCCCCCCTGTGACAGTTTTATTATCAGAGCTGGTATGCAACACAAGAGTAATTTCCCCTAATTATCTCAGCTGCCTTCCACACCTCACGACAAGTGAGTGTGGCTGACATGATAACAAGAGGAAAGAGGGAGAGTGGAAGGGAGGACAAGGGAGAAAGATAAATATAGGAAGGAAAGAATAAAACAGTTGCGTATCAGACTGAACTGAAACAGATAATGTTAATTTAATAATCTGGTGTATAAAACAGCAATACTGATGAGATTATAGTATACTAAGTGTGTCAAATAGTTTCCTCAAGAATCATTCTCAGAGCTGATTTGTCATCACTCTTACATTGTCAGACGCTTTAAATAAGGCGTCATCAATGCAACACAACCAGAGATATTGTCTTTTAAAATTGCATGCATTCTTCCTTAAAGGAAACATTATGCAAAATGCACTTTTTATTTATTTACCTTGCACGGCAGATGGATTTTTGCCATAATCACAAGATCATATGAAATCTAACTCAGGCTTCAAGTGATGTTTTTAAAATAGCACCAACACTGTTTAAAAGTTTCTAAATCATCAATACGTTTATAAAATCTGAGCTCCAGCCAGAGTCTCTTTATTGTCTTCTGTTTTTACGGCTTACATAAATGTCCATTTTGGCTTCAGCTGAAAGGAACTTTAGGAGCTGCCACTTTTTGTACGCAGCTCCCATGATAAAAACACTAACTGGGCGCCTCCCTAGGGAGGTGTTCCAGGCACAGCCAGCTGGGAGGAGACCGCGGGGAAGACCCAGGACGGGGTGGAGAGATTATATCTCCACACTGGC
>CALSCE010004317.1:0-10232 GCA_943593645.1 Bovichtus variegatus
TATATATATATATATATATATGTGTGTGTATATATATATATATATATATATATATGTGTGTGTGTAACTATAACTTCCGAATCCAGCACTCAGCAACAACTCAGATATGAAATGTCTACATGTCTGATTATCACATATGTTATCATGTGAAATCAATTTAACATAACACAAACCAGACTGAAAACAAAGTGAAACTGACAATGCGATGCCACTGAGAATGATAACGCTGAATATATAATTCTGTATTGACAAATAGTTATTTTATAATTATTAAAAACCTTGAAACATTATTTCTGTGTAATTTACGGGTGCTAGCTATTTTTGGAGTTTTCGTAAATAGCTCAAACGCAGATTTGTTTGACTAGTTTTCACACATTTTGTAAATTAGTTTTAGATTTTTTTATTAGATATTTAATATTGGAATAAAACAATCATAATAAAAGAAAAAGACAACTAATTTCTGATGAAGCCAGGGAGCTGCTTCTGGCACCATCTGTTTTTCCCCAGTTATGGTACGTTATGTGAATTCCTTGCTGAAATGTGGCAAAATAAGTGAATACAAGTAAATACAAATGCCTACAGTACACACAGGTTTTTTCATAAGGTAAAATATGAAAATAGTAGTGGTCTGCAGATACACAGTGTATACCCACCTCCAGGCAGTTTGCCTACCTGAAAATAACCATAACACATATCAGTGTTCATCTTGCAGCCAATCATGTTGCAGTCTTAATGTAAACTGCTGTTTACTGAATACAGGATACTTTTTATTCCCTGACTTCAGCCTTGAAGGCAGTGCCTCCTCACAGGCAATATAAATACTGACCATTCAGGATAAACTATCATTGTAACCACAAGCTTTGTGGAGGGACATGAAATGGATGAGAACAATTAAAACACGAGTGAAAATGTTTTTTTTATAAACACTAACGATAGTCACAAGCTGGAGTGAAAGACATCTCTGAGACAATGAGACGCGACCTTCACACGTGCTCTTGATTACAGACCACTGTTACCTTTATAGGTGCTGAGAGTTCAAGGTTTGAGTTCTCTCGACGAGCCAGACTGTCCATCAGTTGTGTTTTTCTGTGTGTGGAAATGCAAATGATTTCCTTTGGAGTAAAGGGTTGGGGGGTGGAGTCTGTGTTTTGATGCGGGTCATGTTGTGCACGTAGAGCTGGAGGCCACAGTACCCCTCTAACAAGACACAACTACAGCCAAACATGCAACGTAATGCATGACAAAGTAAACTGGGTCAACTACTGAGCTTTTATTTCAAGTTTTAGCTAAGCGGTGGATGATGCGTTTGAAATCAATAAATCAGCAGGTGTGTTACTACTTTTCAGTCAAATTTTAATGTTTTTTTCTGAGACAGTTTCTGAGGCATGCTGTTTCTTGGCTCATTTGGGGTTCAATTCCAATCACAAAATACAATAGCCTGAATAAACTGTTATCACAACAAACTAGAGACAGCTCTATAATCCAGTGATGCAGTGATCTCATAAATGTTTCACATAAACGGTGGACATTTAGTGGAAATATATGTGTATTTACTCCATTGTGCTCGCTCTACCATATCACTTATTTCACGCATAGCTCAATTGCTTCTTTCTTTGGGTGAGTTGTGACAGAGAGGGCTCATTTGGCATGATGTGCAGTCACAAGGCTCATCTTTATCATGTGAAGGTGTTCGGGATTACCGTGCAGATGCCTCATGCATTCATCTATGTCGGGGCCAATAGGGGATCACACGCTCGTTCACAATAAACATTCACAGAGATAATTTTGACATTAAAATTGAGGATTATTTGTCTAAATATGCGTTTATTTTCCTCCTTTGTGTCTGTAATTGTGTTGAAGATAAAGAAGTGTAGCAGAACTATGTTGTCTATCTAAGACAGTTTCCTCTTTATACTACGTGTGACATCATGTACGGCCAAACAGCAGCACAACAATAACGTTTTGAATGATGTATTGCTTCGTGAATCTATATAATGTTCTGCAACCGGCTGACTGGTGAGGTTCACACACGTAGATGCTCAAATTGCATTCAGGCTTCAGTTATTAATCACATTGGAAATACCTATAACCATATAAGGTCATTATTATCTTTAAGGACTGGTTTGTAGTTTTAACCCAAATACAATGCATGCTGAGAAGTGTGCTAAATGACTGGGATTAAAAGAAATGAACAATGTCAACATCTTTCCCTCCTCTGCCCAAGAGATTTTTTTTTCTCCAAGATTTCTTCTCTCACCTTAATTGGACAGTATAGAGGGAGGAAACCAGGAAAGAGGGTGTGACATGCAACTCAGGTTCTTGAGGGGAGAGACAATGACTGAGGTGTACAGAGAGAAACAGTGTTTTTTAGTTGTGTTGCAAAAGAATACAACTGGAGTTTGGACTGAAATACCTGTGTGTTGTGTTTGTCTGAAGAGAGTTTAGTTAACCTGTATGAGAAGACTGAAAACACTGAAGTTAAGTTGGAAAATGACGCTTCACTGTCTTACTTCTCTGCACACACGACCTCTCAAGACATCACAATGTCTATAGGAGAACTGAAAAAAAGAAAACTGTGAAAATGCCTGCAAATAGCTTTGACCTTTGACCTTTACGGTTTGACCTCTGGACATGCAATTGTATGTTGTTGTAGCCTGGGATTGAAAGAGTTTTACATCTCGTGTGATGAACAATGTTATAAAACTAGGTTCAGAATGTTTTCTTCCTAGTTGTCACATTAGTTGCACTTTCTTTGATATAAATATCACAAGGATCAGTTTGGAATTGCAGACAAATCCCAGGCTTAGTCACTGATATAAATCTTCCGTCACATCAGTGCTTTGGTGCGGTTTATAAGTAAATCATTGTATCTGCTACTAAAGTAGTTAAATACACAGGGACTGAGTACTGATGTGCTTGATGGTATTTGTGCAGCATGTACAGGACGCTTCAATTTAGAGGTTTCTCAGGGAATCCACGTGGAGAAAACTTGATTACTGTTGGTTAAAGTGAAATATTTGTTAAGCAATAGCTCCTCATATCCCGTTACCCCTTCAAACACATACACAGATTGCTTTCAGTGGCCCACATGAACGGATACAACATATTGCCATAAACATGTAGAGAACACAGATCCTTCCTTCATCCCCAGAGCACTGCAGAGAGGAAGCACAGATCCACATTAATGTCCAAGCTATAACATTATGTATTTGTTTTTTTGTCTCAGAGCAATCAGTGCTTCCCGTACTCATACAATTCCAATAAGACAAACCTCCGGATGAAACCGTGAAAAGCTCAAAGCACATATCTCATTACAGGCTTTTGTTTATAGCTTTGCCTCTGCACGATACTGCAATTTATTTTCTTTTTTTTCTATTTAGAATTCTTCATTGCCATTTTTTGTGTATTTCCTCTGGTTTGCCCCCTTTTGTGCTTGACAAATTCTGTGAATTATTTGAATTTAATGGGATTTGCTTAAAGGGAAAGCCTGAAATGGAACTACAGTGCCACCTTCGGTGCCAGAACAGGGCTAATACCAGTTGTGTTAATGCTTACAAATGAGTTAATAAGTTTTGATGATGCAAGATAAAACAGCACAGCATGAGTTCTACACTCTAATACATTTAATGTGTGCACTAAATATGGGCTGAGAGTTAAAGAAAATAGATTGTTTTCCAACAGCAAAAAACCGTAAGCTCAATTGTTTAAACAAATATACATCTGAAGTATTGTTTTCATCACGCCGATTCGATGTCAGAGTTTTCAATTAACTTGCTAACAACAATCCTGTGATATGTTCAGCGCTCACTCATATATCTGTGTAATGCAACGGCCATTCCTCTGGGACTCAGTTGCATCAGATCAATGACCACATCAGTAAATTGAATTATTCAGTGATCGTGTTTCATGTTCAAGTACTGCTGGGACTAGCTGGCCACACTCTTAAAGTAATGGGCCTACATGTTCATGTCTGTAATATGATTGTAGATTTGCTCATATTCGTTTATGAACTGATGTTTTGTTTATCAAACTTGCTGGCTGGAAAGTTGCTGTACTTGATGGAAATTGTGTTCAAAGATGGGGCTTCTGCTTTTTCAAATCTTACTATCTGGTAACAACTGGCAGATTAACGGAAAACTGTTTTCTTTTCGACACGCTTGGAAGACACATCTCTGATACCAGGCAATTCTGCAAAAATAACAATGAGTTCACAAGAAAATATTTTTGCTAATACAATGGTATGACCAGGGATAGGCAACTAAGAGTACTTTAAAGGCCATTCAGAGGAATACCTCTGCAATTCAGTATTGTTGCATCCATTTAGTCAGGGGGCTCACAAGAAACATACAATGAAAGTTAAGCTCCAAAAACACTGGATCTTACACATCCCAAAACAAAACCAATATCATCGTCATAAGACCTTCCCTGCCAGGTGAATTCTCACAGCTTTTAAAACTCCGCTGTAATGGACTGCATCCAGAGGCCTAACAGTGCTTTCCATTGTTAAAATGAGCCAAAGTTTATTGCTCGTCTGAGACAAAATGCAATCTCTGGTCTCCAGCATGAAAATCGGATGCACTTCTCGCTCAACCACCACCTCAGCAGAAGGGCACAATCCCTCCTGTGTTGGTACTGATTGTCAGCACTGAGTGTGCTGCACAACTGTTCAATATCAAAATCATTTATAAGGTTATTAGGCTGTGTCACTCGTAGACACAGTGTAACAGAAGGGAGATACAAAAGTTTGACAGAATGAAACTTGAGCAGCAAATAATGTAATTAAAATTGATACCACAGCACAGGGCCAAAGAAACATCAGGAATGTTTTCCGCAGCACATGAACACCGTCAATGGTCATGCAGGTGTTCACGGTTATTATTCTAGAGGGGGGACAACAGCATGATTAATGTTGTTCCCCAGCACCTGAACATGCTGATCGGCCATTCTGCATCAATGAAGACATGTTTTCACGTGGGTTTGGATGGGCGACATCTTTATTTCTACTTTGTCATCCAACACTTGAAACAGTTTGTCAGTGTAATTTGTTCGCTTTACTTTATTTTTATGCTTCGCTAGATACAAATGAACCTTTTTCCCCGTTTACATACTGTATAATGTATTCTTCTCTAACCTCATTTCATCTTGCTGCACTAGCTAAACCATATTACATCCTTGAAGAGAAACAATATAAAACATGACCACATATAACATGTGCTTATCATTATGGTGTGCTTTCTTTATTGTATATGAAAGCCAGATATCAAAGCTGCCCAGATACAGGTCTAGTTTAGTTTTCTCCTCTCTTGAAGTTGGTTGGAACGGCCTTCATTGTAGTTTGATGTAATCCAAGACCACATCTACACTGAGCTGCATGTTTGGAAAAATGTCTGAAATGTGTGAAAAGGATGTGTCCACACTAAAGTCTCCAGGCCTTTTTTAATTTTTTTTATGGAAACCAGGTTTCTCTTTTACATGAAATTCAAGAAATCAGCTTACTGGAGAAAGCCGACTGTTAGCGAGTTACTAAAGTGCATGTAAACACACTGACTGAGACTGATGAACAATAGGAAAACTGGATAAGTATGTTTTCATTTATTCTCTCTTCAGTAGACAAACAGCAAAACTGTGCAACACTGTGAACATCTGTGAGTAAAACCCAGTTATTCTGCCAAGTCTCACTGGAAGTCAGACAACTGAACAAATAATCAGAAAACCAAAATAGACTGAAATATGGATCAAACAAGAAAGCCAACGCTGTTAACTAACGTTAAAAGCTGCTCCAACTGATCTTGGTGTGAACATGATCTTTTGGCCACTTGGAAGCAGGGGAAAAAGCTGTAAACACAGCCGACATATAGGGCCTTATTTAAACCGTCTATAGCGCATGGTCCAAAGTGCACAGCACAAGTGCAATTAGGACATGTTGCTCGTTAAATCTGGGTGCAAAGTAAACGGAAAGTGGAAATGATATTTGCTTTACGTGGGAGGCAAGATATTTACCTATACACACATCTAGCAAATATTCATTTGGAGTCATGTTGGTGTCCTCCTGATGTATGTGTTTCACTCTCTGTCAGTTCTGTTTCGCTCTCAATAAACAGCTGCTAAATGCTCCACTGTGTCCACCAGCTAGTTGCTAACTTTGTCTGCTGTGTGGTGCTAAGCATGGAGGGTACAGAGGGCTTATCACTGTTCTTTTTTCTGAAAACCGCTGCCTGCTACTGCTGGAAATAAGGTTGTTGAGAGAGGTGAGAGCTAACTGAAATAGTAAAGATGCCGGCAGTAAACCCAAAGCAATGAGATGAAAGATGCTACAACTCTGGCCGGAGCAGGTGGAACTGCTGAGTTCTTTCTACAAGTGACACCTTTCACTTCATTACGTCATTATTTGATATGGAACATATGGATTAGTGCAGGATCAGATGATTGCCATATACAGCATATTAATTGCATCCTGTCATCGTTAGCTTTGACACTGCCTGCAAAGAGTACGAAATGGGTTTATTTGTTCGTGTTTATGTATGTCAAAATGTTCATCTCTGCCACTGTTGATATGAAACAATACACCACAGTCTCACAAACTGCAGCAACAGCTGCTCAAGTCCCCCAAACAAATCTTCCCTTTTTCTATATCTCTGGACTTTCCACACCGTCTCTCTTCTGTAATTGTAAATTCACTTTTTTGGAGGGTATCACTGAATTGTTTATAGAGACAAAGGAATCCATATAATCAATCTTTAACAATGTGGGAACAGCTCTGGTTTTTTCTCTGAGACAGCAAATGTAAACTTTTTCCTCGAAGACAGGCGAGCCTAGATGTTGGATATGGATAAAGGCAAACTGCCAAGTGCAGCAGCACAGACAATCACATTGACTATGACGGGCTGTGGTAACAGATGAATGAACATCAGAATGCTTCTGTCTTCATGGGAATGATCACAGTTGACTTTTCCTTGATGACTTGTGCAGTTCAAGAGTGTATTATTCCACTGTTCCTGACCTAACCACAGGTTGCGGCTGCTAAAGAACCTTGATATTTAGTTTTCTTAGAAAAGAATAAAGAGCGGCTCAACAAAAGGAAAACAAACATCAATTTAAGAGTTGATTATTTTCTTATTGTTCTTCATATTATAATGCACATGTGTTTTTCATTAAAAAAAAAGAGCCTCATTGTATCGTTTGTTTTACCTCGAAGAAATTAGTGGGTGGATACAGAGACAGAAAGATTCAGTGGGGATAGAAGGAATTGTGGAAATAGAAAAGGATCCTCCCTTTTCTACAAACATAAAAAGCAGTTTATTATAGTCTCTACTTTTTCTTATTTAGCCTGTTTTCCAGGTTGTGCTGAATGATAAATTACTCTTGAACCTGATGGCAAAAAGGTCCCCTGAGACAAATCGACACATGTATGCAGGTATGAGCGTTCATGGAAATACAACACACACACACACACACACACACACACACACACAGTGCCCTATGCATCACACCCCACCGCACACATCATAGCTACGGCAGAACAAGCTCGCCGGGAGGGTTGACATAATTGTATTAATTGTTAACATAATGATGCATTTATGTTTAATGCCTACCTTCTGGTAATTACCAAGGAGGTACCTCAAGGCCTGGAACCTTGTGCCTCCTTCTCTCTCTTTCCTCTTGACTCTTTCATGAATATCATTCTCTTTGCTATTACTCAGACTACTGCTTCAAAGACTTTCAACATTGTGTCTCTCGCTCTCTCTCTCTCTCTCTCTCTCTCTCTCTCTCTCTCTCTCTCTCTCCACAGAAACATTATCATTATCATTAAGTCATCATAGCTTAAGGTGTCTTGTCTAACTCTATGGCATCTTGTGAAGTCCTTTTTACACACAGAATACCAAATGTATGCCTTCAATTAAACTTTGAAAAGATGAAAAGAAGAACGAGAAGGATTCTTACTGATAGTCTTATTTGCTTTGATTTGGCTCTTGCAGGTTTTAAGAAAAGCTTAGAGCAATTAAAGAAACATAATACGTTTATGGCTGAAACAGAGTGAAATTGTGAAGCACATATTTCATATCATTCCCACATGTGCAGTATGGAGTCAGGATGTATTTAGCCTAGCTTAGCATAAAGACTGGAAACAGCTAGCCTGGCTCTGTCCAGAGTGAAAAGAAACATAGTCCGCTTAAGAGTTGTTGGTTAGTGTATTTGTTGTCTTTGGACAGAGCCAGGCTAGCTGTTTCCCTCTGCCTGCAGGTTTTATGGTAAGCTAGGGTAAACACCTTATGACTTGGAGTTGGTTGCACGAGCTGCCGGTTCAAACAACCGAGCTATGATGTAAATGTCAATCACTCAATTGAAGATGTATCACACAAACTAGTTCTTACATGGATGATTAGCTAGGTGTAACAATCTGAGAAAAACTAATGTTAGCTTGTTAATACCCGAACCGTTTAGACTGGGAAGGGAGTAATAAGAGTAATATGGCATATGGTTGATAAGTTATTTCATTAAAATGACATTAAATATTGATTTAAACAGAAAACAAATCACATTTGAAAGAAATTATACAATATACTAACAATTTACAGTATATATATAGTGTAGTATATATATAGTATATATATACTATACTATATATATATACACACACTGGCTGTGGGTCTGACAACAATTTAGCCTAGGGGGACGACATCTTTTATTTTGGGGGATGTAGCCGGGCCAAGACTTCCTCTTCCTTGCACCATTGTTTACAGTCCGATTAGCAATTTGAGAGGCGAGAATGGAGTTGGAGTTGAGAAAGGACATCTTTGAATACTCTATTGAAATAGATAAGTGCATATGAATGTAAAAAATAAAAGGCTAGCTGGATTCCAAGATTGCATTTTTTCGACCATTGTGTTCTGTTTCTTTTGTTCTCCACACGCACTGTTTACCTGCATTCAAGCAAAGAGCGCCACAAACATGGTCAGTACTACTCGGACTACAAACAAAAGCCTCTGATACAAAAATCTTGTCCCGTTGCCTATAGATTCTGCATTTGAATGCAGATATCTATTTATCGAGATTATATTTTACTATCTACTAATTCTTACATGTGTTTTTATAAAAGTTTGATATTTGTCTCCTGAGAGTATAACTGCTAGTAGAGGCATATCCAATTATTGGATACAGCATAACTGTTTAATTAGGCTGTTTTCATCATCACAGCATTCCCATACAGAGTTATGGCTGATTATTTTATAGATCCTAATGTCTCGCCACATATTGACTCCATTTCCTTTTTGCCTGGGAGCCGTCATGGAGGCAACAATAAGGGCTCGCCGCAGCATGTTAGGCATTATTACTGTTATTGATGACTCATTGATCTAGCAGGCAGGCCACAGTAATCAAGCACAATGTCTCTAGGGACGGGAAGAATCAAGGCCTAACTCATGACTCCCCTGGCACAGAGGCTGCTACAAGAGATAAGACAGAAGAGAGAAATGTCTGTATGTGTATTGTCGGCATGTGCGTTGTGTGTGTGTGTTGTGTGTGTGTGTGTGTTTGTTATCATGTCACTGTTTGTCTTGGAATGGTTTTGTAATTACAGTAGAACATTTGTTCCTCTGTTTGTGTGTGGATACCGGGCCAGTGTGTTCATGTGTAGTTTTGTGGGTATAAAGATGTTGCACAAATTCATAACAGCCCTGGGTTTATGATACATTGCATGTTTTATCAGGATGATATCCTTTTACTTAACCAAGAAAAATCAATTATTTCAAGGGCAGACATAGAGATATTCATGTCAGCATTGGGCTGCTGTGTTGGCATATCAGATGACGTGTGTTTGTGCTGCAGCATATTGCATATGATAGATTTTCAAACGTTATTGATTTGTGATGGAGACTTCTCTATGGATGAATGTACTATTGATGTACTACTGCCAGCATAATGGAAAAATGCTTGAAAAATTAAGACGAAGGGTCAAGTCCAGGTCCTGCCCTTGTATTGAACGCATGCATTGTGTACTGCTGTGTTTGTGTTACATGTGAATGGGGGAAGAGGTAATGTTCCTAGACAAGGGCAAGGTAATTACATTTCACACTGTGCCATCAAAAGTTTGTCACCTGGCAGTCACAATGCGTCTGTCTCTAAGTGTTATGCGTCTGCCACCGAGCCCATGTTCAGCCTATGGCCTCTTTGCATTTGTGGGTGTACTATCAAATCAAATCAAATCAAGTTTATTTATATAGCCCAATATCACA
>CALSCE010004392.1:0-13024 GCA_943593645.1 Bovichtus variegatus
ATCTCTCTCTATACAGTCCCGTGAGTTTATGATAGCTCTTCCATGGTTGAATACTAACACAATTAGAACGATCAGTTGATTAATGAATCCTCAATAAGTCAATAAGTCATCAAGGGAAAATTAACCCACAAAACATTTTTACCATAAATTAATCTTTCATGTCAATTATTGCACGAACATACAGATGTCGCAAAAGTGGCGATTTGCTGCTGTAAATGTTGGATTCTTGGACATTTTCACAAGCATTTTACACTTTTTTCTTATGTTTTAACAGCTAAACAATTTATCAATAAATTAAAAAAAATAATCATTAGTTGCAGCTCTAAGCAAAAACTATGTTTTATGTTTGTTAAAACGTTAAGCTCAGTGTTTTACGTCCCGGCCCACAAGACGCTGATTGGCTTTGTTTACTCTTTGTTTGCTCTTCATAAACATCTCCCACCCACAAACAAGGCATTTAGGAAAGGCAGGATTTACGTCAATGAAAAGTCATTTAGAAATGGAAGACGCGTTATTCCCAAGATTAATAGTGCTTTTGAGAACACTTGCAGCTATAGCCCTCACAAACAAACTCATCCACACGAACATGCATGGACTAACTAACACAAGTCCCTCAAGAGCACTCGTGTGGAGGGACACAGATGCAATCATTGCCCACCAGATACCATGAATTACTGCGGCACTTCCCTTGACACAAGACACTCACAAGGCACCGCACTTCAAAGAACCACATGGAAATCAAATAGGCTATATCTCAGTAGGCTTTAAAAATAAATCATCTGAAAACTGGGGCTGTATTCATATTCCCTGTGCACTGTTTTAGTGCAGTTGTGTTTAGCTCAGCAGTGAATACATGAGCAAGTACGATCATGTCATAAAGTTCCCTCTCACGAAGAGACATCCTTTATGTATGCTAATAACAGATCTATAGTCACATAACTTAACTGGTGTTGGGTATTGTTTGGATTTTTTTTTGGATTCCGGTTGTTCTTGGTTCTTAAATTCATATTTCACAATTCACTTCATATTGTTGATGGAACCTGTAAATCATTTCATAGTTTAATTTTGTTGCCGTTATTAAATAATAGGATTCAATAATAATAATAATAATCTTTTCATTCTTTTTTTTTGCTTCACAAGTTAGCTCTAATTGGTGCAATTCAACATGTGAGCAGTTGAGTGAGCAACATGCTACGATTGTCTCCTCTACTGTAACAAACCTGCTGAAATCTCAAACCTTACGTTGAGCCAGTTGCCGGATCGGGCTGCTCGCGGATGTAAAACAACAACATTTAATTAAAATCATTCTCCAGAACTTGCTTTACGAGAACTGACTTCACTCCACGTCTCTCACTCAGTCCTGCGGATGTGAGGAGAGAGCGCCACGTGAAGACAGGCAGCCGTGCTGGTTTACCTTATCGATAAAATGTGGGTCAATATAAACATAGAGTCAGACCCTAATCCCAACCATCGTTCCTCGATTTATTTTTATTTATTAATGTTTTTACACACAGAAACTCTCAGCAGGCCACACTCAAAACTCAACTGCTCACAGAAAGTGATGGCGGTTTACTGTGGTATACTCCGGTCACTTGAAACAACCAAGTGACTTCTGTACAGTGTGGACCTCCGACCAAGGCTTTGAGAACCACCTCAGGAGCAGCGAAGCCCCCAGTACATCCACCAACAATGGGCTCACACAAGTTTACACACACACACGCGCGCACACACCCCCACACACAGGAAGACCGTGGGCTCACACAAGTTTACACACACACGCGCACGCACACACGCACACCCCCACACAGGAAGACCGTGGGCTCATTCTGCATCTTGTTGAGCACCGTCTGAATAGGGATGTTTGTCCTACCTTATTCTGAAGCAGCCGTAGGTTTTGTCGGATATGGACAACTGGTGTGTGGACATTCAGCGCAGTCTTAAAAGAAACAAAAGACATGTTAGGAGCCGGTAGTCGTCTTAGTGCACGATATCAAAGCATTAACTCTCAAATCTGAGTTCTATGAATGAAGCCAGACAAGCCAATCTGAGTTAAAAAGGTGGGAATATATAAAATAAAAAGGAAATAATTATCAAAATGAGGGTGTTTTGTTACCCTACCTGTCTGCTCTTATGGCCATAAAGAAAATCCTTCAATTTACATTTTCTACAAAACATGTGCAGATGTGTGTGACACACAGGCTTGTTTATGGCTCATGGTGGGTCTGACACTTAGTCCTCGCTGAGAGGAGAGCGATAAGAATAAAGCCTTCAAGGAATAAAAGTGTGGCATCTTTAGCATGATTAGGTATTCATAACCAGACAAGCCAAATCAGAGGGAATAGAGAAGTGCAGAGAAAAAACAAGGAAGGAGGAGTGTGAGGGGAGGAAGAGGAAACACCCGACTCCGAGCTCGTTGGACTGCAGTGATGAGAACTTTGTTCCATCTTCTAAGACGAACACGTCACACTCTTGACCCTGGTGCATTACAGCACACGCTTTCAGCAAATCTGTGCAGATGGACATTGCTTTTTTACTTTAATCCAACTGTTTCTACACTCCTCCGCACATTAAGGCACTTAAAATATGAATTTGCTCATGTATCAACATGACACACATGCAGGTTTCCCTTCTCGTTAAAAACATTACATTAGCCCTTAGCTGTGCTTTCCATTTTCTCTTATTTGCGCTGTCCTTTTTTGACAAACCTAAACCCACACATCAAGTGGGCGTTTAAAAAATGTTTTCTGTGAGAAAAATCTTGCAAGTGGAATACAACCTACAGATTCCTTTTGATTCTTTAAAGCCAAGTAATACAATCTTGGAATACTTCAAATCTTTTGGGATCCGACTTCTAAATGACGTGATAGCCTTTAATAGGTCACTGCTGCAGCAAAAGAGTGGTTTTATAAACATGGTGGATACTGCGGTAGACTTGTGCCAACTGACACATCAACTATCGACGACTGCAGATTTCCCTGTCAATTCATTTATTTATTCCATTTTAAATGTTTTTATGAATTGTATAAAAATCCCTAACAGTCTGATGTGGTCATCAACTAGTAACTTCGTACATAAATGCGTGTTTTGCAGATTTTGAACTGGAATATAATACCAAATAGTCTAAAGTCTGATGCCTGTCGGTACATTTAAACACACAACAGTTATCATCTGTCGGGGTTTTACTGTTACAAACAGGGGGGGGGTAATGAACATGATGGTAATCAGTGTGAGCCACGCTGCTTTCTGACTCAGTTTTGTTTAATCAATGAGACGCATGCGTCTAACAAAAGGTTTGTGCTGTGAGGGAAGTGATGAAAATGCTCACATTCTGACTCCACGACACATCTACAGTAGATTAACTGAACAAAGCTTGTTGTGGACTTATTAACATGTCCTGGTTCTCACTTTAAACCGTTAGTGTTGCATCGTTTACTGAATTAAAGTCTTTATCAGTTTGGCCACGCTGCGCTGTGGTTGCTAAATGGATTTTTATTGTCAATGAGATGTTTGAGGAAGCAACACTAAGTCAGGTCGTCTGGGACGTCCGGTCCATCGATTGCTTTTCACAAGCTTATTAAATGTTCATCAAGACTATAGACTCAAACTTTGTTGTCCATATACCACGCAAACCTATTTAAAACTGTTAACAGAAATAGGATATGCATGGTTGAGAAACCCTTCCTGTTATCGTTTTCTTTCTGAGAGACTAATAATGGTCTGATCTGATCATACTCTAAATGTTAGTTAAGTATGAATACACCAGACACTGGAATTTGTCAATTTGTTTGAAAAACAATCTCCTCGAAGCAGCAGCACAACCTATCAGAGAGGAAGCTTATCTTAAGGATTTATTGGTCTAGTAATTCTGCAAACAGGAAGTAAATGTGTATCTACAGATTTATGGAGACAGGAGAGAAATAGAATTATATATTATCATTGCATTACAGTCCATACACGCGGCAGCAAAACAGCCCTGCAGGACAGTAACTCATGTGAAATATACCCTCAGCTATTGCATTAAATCTAATTAATTGAATCTATGCAAGAATTAACTAATTTGTTCTGAGGAAAAACATATATGCTACCATAATAATGAAAACAATAATTGTCATCATTGTGGTAATAAGTTAAACTGGGTCTGCGATGGTCAGTTTGGAGCATTTCAAAGCTTTAACACCTTCATGTCTGTGGGTCTTCTCAGCTATTTTGAAAGTAATCCCATAACTTTGATACCTGATTCAGACACATTGTAGAAAAGATCAATTGTTCGCCTTCAGACAGCAGAGGTTGTGACAGTCCTGCTATTTAGCATCACACGAGTGCACCTGAAGGAATGAGGCCTTTCAGTAACTCTTATCAGAAAAGTGAGAAGTGTGATCCAAGTATGGCGTTAATTCATATTTAATGCCATTGGGCACACACTTGTGATTTCCTCACACCCAATATGAATTTGTCAGCTTGTTGGTGCTCTGATAATTAAGGTTGTGTCCAAAGAGACACCATCTGCTTTAAGCTTGAACTTTGAGTATTTGTGCATTCCTGCACAAATTCTGAATCATCAGCTATACATGCGATTTTTAAAGTGTGGAGTGTAATAACAACAGTTGCAATTTGCAAATGTTAGCGACCAGTAAGCTTTTTATCCAAGCTGTAGTCCGTGTGCCGTCTAATGGAGCCCTTCTCTAGACAAAGCAGCTTCATGTCGTGCCTCCTGTACGCTCGACGCAGGTGTACAGAGTATTTCTATTAAGAGAGAAACCTCCTGTCGTATGCTACGTGTGAAAGGGAAACTCCGTATAATGTCCACACCTGATTCTCCACACCTTATCTGGAGTTCATGAGAAAGAAATGAAACAACGTTCCTACATTTCTTGTATTGTATGTATTAAATAATTCTGTCTGAACAGATCTGACAGTGACCAATTATTCTGCCTTCTCTTCTTCTTCACAAGATCCCCGACAGCAGAGTTATTTCTCCAATCGTGAGCTACTTGGTACAGCTTTATGATTTGATGTCAGGTTTCATAATGAAATGTTTTATATTTATGACTGTGGTAGCGCGATAAAACTGACACAGATGGCCCCATATAGAGGAAACTCTGATGTCAGTGTAGATGCTTGAAGTCACTTATCAATTGTGACTTTTGAAGAATTATTAATAAATATATATATATATTATTTTTATTCAAGTCTGAAAATAAGTGCTGCCGAGTCACAGACAAAAGGCTTATCACGGTAGTTTGTGTTACTCTACAGATATTAAGCATTTGACGCTTATCTTTTCTTGTAAATGTCAGGTGTTGTCGAGAGTTTATTAACTGGTGGCAACGTTTCCTCACGTGACAGACAGAAGTCGCATTCCCCGAATATTTTCTATCATTGATAAAAAACGTGCGTCTCTGTGAGGAGAAGGATGCATTGCTTTGTTTTTGACCGTGGGATCAAATTGGGTATTAAGAATCGTAGAATTTCACTGGTATTTACTACTTCATCCCTCAGGGTGGATGTTCTCGTTTGTGTTGTCTATGCAGCAGATCTATAGTTTACATACTGCTTTAGTGCTAGTTTCTCACGTAAGCATATGTTCATGATTACAAGTAGCTGAGTAGACTACAGAACCGAGGAATAACAAGCAGGATTTTTATTCATTTTTTCAACTGAATAGGACTCCTTTTTGCAGACTGTGCACACCAATAAAAGACTTTGTGGCAGATATGCAAATGTAGTCTTGAGTCTTGTACAAAGCAGAACAGCGTGAATACCCTAATTTTTTTTGGCCAAAGATATCAAAAAGCAAGAAGATAACAAAAAAGTAGTGAGTCACAGCTCTGCCACATCTCTATGACGGAGTAAAGACATCGGAACATATAAATTACGCTGATACTGTGCGTCTGTCTGTCAACCATCAACCTAAGGAGACTTTCAACATCTTTCTCAGAACTAACAAGAACAGTACATGCAGTAATGTCACATACAATGATGGAGATCATTAGACCCTTCTTCACAGCAAACATTTTGACATGTTATAGAAAGACTAACACAGGTGCATTCAACAACATTAATTACTTAGCACTGAGGTTAGATACTAGGACTGTGCATTCTGGCTCTCAATAGTTTACCGGGACACTTAATGGAGCCTTTATTTATTTTTTATTATTTCACCTGTGCTTTTGCTACTATGACGTGTCAAACTGTCTGCTGTGAAAAAGGTGACACAGAAAGATATTTGGATTAAAAACCTAAATTACTTAATTGACTGCAACATCATCAGTGTTGATTGATATATAGATAAAATATATAATCCCAGCTGACTATTGGCTTTCATTATTGCTGATAATATGTCAACACAAAAAGCAAAGCAAACACTGCTACAGGTATTCTATTTAGTTTTTAATTGCTTGTTGCCATCTTTTCAAGTATTTATTTAACCTAATTGTTAAACCAATAGTGGATCAGAATCAGAATCCTTTATTAGTCCCACAGCAGGGACATTTACCTGGTTACAGCAGAAAGGTAACAAAGATGCAATAAAACATGTGAACACTGAAATGAAGTGGATGGTTCAGTAAGTAAAGTGAATGCAGCAGTACTGGGATAAAAACAACAATAATAACAATAGATAGTAAGTAGAGATGTTGCACATAGCTGCACATGCATGTCATGCTGCAGCCTTACACAGCATTTCAACTTAAAGTGCTGCCTACATAGAAATAGACTTCAGTTCTCACTGGAGGGTGACAAATAAAGAATCATAATTCCAACATTAGTCTCCAGTCTTTTTGTTTTAGTCAGTTTCCCTCTGAATAACCAACAGGTGGAAATACAAGGTTTTATTTATCACCACCAAGAGCTAAAGCTAAAGCACTGGAACAAAGCAGACACTTACAAAACCATAGAAGAACATTAATGAAAATGTGATATAATACAGTGTAGAAAAACACAGGCTCGCACGTGGACGTGAGTGCTAGCTGTTAGCTGCTAGCTGTTAGCTAACCTAGCGCACGACGCGCCATTCCGCTTAGTTCAGAAATGTAGCAGAGACATAGCTTTTAAAGACACAAATGTAATGTGATATAATTCATAAACCCATAGAGACTGTGTTGACAGCATGTGAAAAGCAGAGAGCTGATATTGAACTGTAAAAAAAGTTAAAAGTAAGTTAACATGTAGCATGCTAGTTAGCGTTAGCGATGTAATGCTAGCGTCGCAGTTAAAGAGAAAAACCACAAAAGCTAAAAGAGCCTTTTACTCTTCCAGTTACAGAACGATATTTTTACTAACCGGATGTATAGCTAATATACCCGGTTAGTAAACATATCGTATAAATATATAAATATATATAAATATGAGTAAAGATCTGGTCACGTGTCTGAGCACCGCACCTGCTGAACAAGCCCTGTTAGCTTGTTAGCTTGTTAGCTAGCTAGCATCACGATAACGTTACATTATTCGTGTTTGTGACTCCTTGTCAAACTTTATAAAAACCCAGCAGGTCGTTTATAAAAACTTACCGCAGTTTAGAAGACGTTTGCAGACTCTCATCAGGGTTCAATGTTCCTCCACCTTCTCCTTCCGGTCCAAACAAAGATGGATACCGGAAGTGACATGTGATCGTGCTCATTTGTATGTGAAGTTTAAACGTTATATTATCAAATACATTTTTTGAATTGATGTAGTTTTAAATTACTTGTATACATGCTAATAAATTAATATTATTTAAGTATTCTTGTGTGGTATCAACTTACAGAAAGTCAACATTGTCCTCCTGCAGCCCAAACGCCCTCAATACATTACATTAAATTACTGGTAACTACATTACATTACAGGTGACTACATTACATTACAGGTGAGTACATTAAATTACTGGTAACTACATTACATTACAGGTGAGTACATTACATTACAGGTGAATATATTACATTACACTACAGGTGAATACATTACATTTATCACTACATTACAGGTCATTTATCAGTTGCTCTTATCTAACTACTAACTACAGACTGTCCTCTGGAGCAGCTCAGGTTTAAGTGTCTTGCTCAGGAGCTCAATGGTGGCAGCCTGGTATTGAACTCACAACCTGGTGTTCTATTTGTAAGCCTGAGTACTGGACCACTGGACCACCACCATCACCACTACTAATGAAATGGGCCCAAACCATTAATAGTCTAAATGGTTCAGAGATGTCACAATAATAAGTAGTGAAGCTTTGAAGTTTATTCTTGACCTTGAAAATAAGTGTTTGACTAAACTTTTTCCAATTTCAGTCGATTTGGCTGCTATTTCCAGAGCTTTAGACCTTTTCAGATGACCTTGAGTTGGGATTTTCTTTTTTTTTTAATAATAATAAACATATTAAACATACATTTAGCACACAAAGACAGTTTGTAAAGGGAGGAAAATGTGACTAACATCCTTTGACATTCCTAATTTCATGTCAGTACATAAATGGTTCTCTATGACCTGGCTGCTTTAAACAGGACGGAAGAAAGGCAGATGAACTGTAGCTGGTTTAAAGGAGAGGCTAAAAGAAGAATAGAGCCAGACCGATAAGAGACTCACAGACAGTTGACTCATCTCAAATATTTACAAGTGCAGAAGCTGTCGAGCTAAGACGATGCAAAACCAAAGCACTGGAAGTTTAGCTGCCAATAAAATGCAATGGATTGGAACTTGATTGAATGATAAGCCTGAAAGTTCCCTTTGACGACAGTTTAAACAGAAGGGAAATGAAGCGCTGTTTACACTCGATTGTGCAAACAACATCAGGCGTTCAGTGCATCTCATATCTCTCTTTGCCCCGTTTCATCAGAAGACACTTTTTTCCAAGATTCCAGGGAAAGGATTTTCTCCATCGTAGGTGTCTATACTGTACAAGTGTGGACCAGGCCTTGGAGGATTTGATATTAATCCAAAGTCATTGTGATGATTCGTTCTCCCTCCCCCCGGTGAAGGTATGTTAATCAATAAAATCACCTGGGCTGAGCCCGAAAGATCCAAAAATCATTCTTCTTTTCCTCTGTGCGAGGAAAACCGATGGTCATATCAGCTGATAAGAGACGCTGCTACACTGGTGTTTCCTCCTGTGAGAATAATCAATATATAAACTGTTACAATGACCCTTATTGTTCTTATTTAGAAGTATTATGAATATATAAACTGTTACAATGAGCCTTATTGTTCTTATTTAGATGTATTATGTGATATGTAAGATGTTATTGAATTAAGTAACTTAGTGGCCAATCTATTGTGAAATAAGAAGCAATATTTGTAAACTGTGAAGAGGAAGAGTACACCACCTAAAAGGCTGACAGAAGATCTGATTGGAGCAGAGACGCGCTGAGAGGCGTGGCCTAAGCGCCAACAAGGGACCAATAGGAGCTGGCCCCAGCCAACCAATGGGAGAAGACTATACCTGAAAGGTGGCGGGTATAGAATATGTAGTAAACTAGAGATCTGTGAGACAGAGGAACTACTGAAATGTGAAATATATATATTATATATATCATATCATCATCAATAAATACAGTTAATATGAAGAGAAGTTTTCTGAAAATGATTTCTATGCGTCTCTATTTCAAATATAAGAACACAACACTCCGCAGGGAGCCTTAATGGACAAACACAACACACTGTATAGTATGACACCATTCACCAAACATAATCAACAAAACATCGACAAATTCTAAGTATCAGAGCATAAAAAAACACAAAGTGTGGGTCTCCTTTTATTGTTGTTTGATTCCTGTGTTAAAGCTGCGTTAATTTAAAATTCTTTGGCGGCAGTGGAACAAGCTGAAAAACTTGACATATTTCCAACATAAAGTTGTGATGTGGATGCAGTCATTCGCCACATTAACATTCGTTTGGAGGGATGTCTCTGGCCACTTGACGAATCTAAATAGAATAATTTTCTTTTTAATTCTGTTTTGATCTCTGCAGAGGAAAATATCCGTCCCCTCAGCTCGCCGTTAACTTTGTCTGCCTGCTAATTGGTGCTGGGCGAGAACTGTACAGCGAACAGTGTGTTCAGAGGTTTTCAGCATTAATGACCAAAACAATGAGCTAAAAGAGGCGACCAAGCTCTATTGAACTGAAGTAAACTGCTGAGGAAGTTGAACATTCTCATTCATCAGGGCCCCTGTCCACATACACGTAACGTAATCCATTCATTAATTATTCATTAATTATTAATATGAACATGTTAGCTTTAAGTAATTCACTATGAAGGCCAATGAAAAAGATTTGTGCATGAAAAAGTGTTGAGTACATATCCCTACTGAATATTCCATGCTAATCATCAAGTTAATACAGCAAGGCATTTTGGATGAAATATGGACATGACGTTCATGTTTTGCACAGGCGGTGCATGCCTGCAGTTTTAATTGGCGACAAGGTGTAATGTAAGCTATGTGGGCTACGTCACTTGTGACTGGGCCACTCCATCAACAGCAGAATTCCTCTTCTGATTATCCACCTAAACGTATCCCCGTCTCTGCTCCACGTTGTTCCTCCTCTCGTCTTTGCGGGACGAGAGCACTGATGGCAAAGAGAAGCGGTGAAAACTGTAGCATGCGCTCAGCCTCCATCGCATGACTGCCCAATCCTATTGGAACTGATGATTAGCAATAACATCTTACCACAGAAATAAAGCAAGACCTATATGCTTATGGGTAATGATGTATTTAATAACACATTTATTTTAGGCGTGGAAATTTCATGCGCTTCTTTAAGCCAAGTGTTGTCTCTCCATCTGCGTGTTGCAGACACATCCCCGACTCTGACTCACCATATACGCTTTGAATATCTTTAATTGGTATCTACCCCATTTGGTGTTTATCTGCATGCTACACATGATGTCAATAAGGTATTTAGTATACTTTCAGTGAGGCAGAATACTAAGATAATTAGACATCCACCCACACAGGGCACACATGGCGACACTCACTAAAGCCAGACTGGTGCGTGATGAGCCTTCTGAAGACGCAGCAGAATATGAGATAATTGGCTCAGACTAAATTTACTTTGGCACAAACATGCCACAGTCGTCATTACAAGACTCACACATATGCGCAAAATAACCTTGATAGCTAGTTACCGGACTCAGAGGTTCATACCCACAATGCACCAGTGGTTTTATCCGCTGATGCCTTGACGGTGCACGTCAGGGAGGACTCTTCAGTCGCATGCTTTGTGTTTAACAGGGCTGAGCTGAACTACGAGAACTTGCAGTTACTTCAGCAGCTAGAAGAGTAGCATGTTGATGTGGCCGCGTTGTGTGTGTATCCATGAATGAATGTGAGGAACACACACTCACAGGAACTCACATCCACCCAGACACAACCACCAATGTACTGTGTGCCAATTTGTGTTAGCCCTGTGTCACGTTTCATCATTGTTCATTCCATCACTCAGTGGCCACGATGCTTGGTAAGCAATTTAAAACATTTCTCAGCTGTCAATCAGCTACATGTCCCTCTGCTCTGCTGGCTCCCCTCGGTCTCTCATCACACACTTAGCCGCTTTGTCATCTGGCACACAATGACAGCCACAGGAGGAGATCTGCCTTCAACAATCATAGACTGTGAGGATCATGCATAAAAACATGAGCACACACACACTTCTGTCTGTCTGAGACAGGAGAATATACTGTAAGTGCCGAGCTGTGTGTTTGACTGTTGTTCTTCTGCGGTGCAGTCTGGCGTTAGTGTCCTCAGGTGGCGGGGACGTGTGACGAGAAAAAGTCTGTCGCTTAAGTAAATTGTTTAATTTCACTCTGGCACATAGTTGGATTTATTTAAGTTCCTCCTAAAATGTATATACTTTAAAAGCATTGGCAGGAAAAAAAAGGAGGCAAAAAAACCATGTTTGAATTAATTAACTCAGTTAATTCTATCAAGGTAACGATAAAAAGGGAGTTTGGTTTCCAACACCCACAATTAAAAAAACAGGCTGTTTGGGAGTCATTATCTAATGATAGCTAATCAATGAGCTATGAATGACTGGTGCTGATGGCTTTGGCCCTTCTCCCATTAAAGAAAGTAATTGCTAGATTTAGAATCAAGACTGTTTCCGGTTATTTACAAATGCCATTAAGACCCAGAAGGGGAGATATTGGACACTGAATGTCATTAATTGTTAATTGTTAATTGTTGACTGATTTCATACTTTTTTACAGTGCTTATAAATATGAATTCATGGCAGCAACATCCAGTTTAAGCTACATAAATGTTGTCTTTAAGCAGATAGTTAGTGGTGGTTTGATGTAAATGGTAAATGTTCTGCATTTATAAAGCGCTTTTCCAATCTTTGCGATCACTCAAAGCTTTACAACACATCAGCACACACACACACACTCATACAGAGTCAGAGGCTACAAGGTGCCACATGCTCATCAGTGATAACCATCCACACACACTCACACACACACACTCACACACACACTTTGTGGTTCAGTATCTTGCTCTAGGACACTTGGACATGCTGACTGTAGAGGCCGGGGATTGAACCCCTGACCCTCCACTGGTGGACGACCTCCACCTGAAGTAAAGACAATTATGTTTTTACTTTGCAGCATGTTTCATGAAAAATGTGATCAAAATCTCACAAAATAGCTTTGACATTTGACATTGAACATTACCAAGTGGCTGCATTGGAACACTGTAATGCACTTTAACGTCCTGGAAGAAGTGGGAGCTTTCCTGTGAGATGGTTTACAGAGTGTTTTCTACTTAGCAAAGCAAGACTTACAGGAAATAATTATCTTAAACATGTCAGATGACTTGTCTCACACGTGAGAAACAAGCGTTTCCTCTCGTTGTAGTTCTCACTGTGAGAGATTATCAGAAACATTCAAGAATTAAAACACACACTTCATCTTCACTCCATGTTATGACCTTTTCAGGCAATGTAGAATAATCAAAAATGTAACAATATTATATATATATATATAATATTCAGTGTGGCCTGCACAAAAGCACACACACACACACACACACACACACACACACACACACACACACAC
>CALSCE010004395.1:1306-16278 GCA_943593645.1 Bovichtus variegatus
TGTGTGTGTGTGTGTGTGTGTGTGTGTGTGTGTGTGTGTGTGTGTGTCATTCAAAATAAAGTTATTTTTTAAAAATAAGCCGGTGTTAAATAAAGGCATGACTTTTTCTGCAAGCATTGAAATAAGCTAGTACATGTTATGACTGGCTAATGGATAACTGTATTTTATCAAGTCCTCCAATCTTGCATTTGTGTCTCTTTTTGTTCAATTGAAACAGACAGAAATAGACAGGCGCAGAAGTCATCAGTGTCAGAAGTGTGGGAAATCTTTCAGTCGGATTTGCAGTCTAAGAAGACATGAACTCACTCACACTGCAGAGAAACTGTACCACTGTGAACGATGTGACAGCAGTTTCAGCCAACTAAAGACCTACAATCGACACCTTCACACCCACACTGAAGAAACACCATACAGCTGTGAACAATGTGGGAGGCATTTCAGCAACCAGAGTTCATACAGGAAACACCTGCGTGATCACACTGGACCATACCAGTGTGACCAATGTGAAAAAACTTTCAGTTACTTCAGTATTTATAAGATACACATGCGTGTGCACACTAAAGAAAGGCCGTACTGCTGTGACCAGTGTCCAAAGAGTTTTAGTTTTTTAAGTTCATACAAGCGACACCAGCTTAGCCACAGCGGAGAGAAGCCGTACCAGTGCGACTTTTGTGGAAAGAGTTTCACTCAGTCAGGGCATTTCAGTCTGCATCTGCGTAACCATACTGGAGAGAAACCATATGAGTGTGACCAATGTGAAAAGAGTTTCAGTGACTTAAGTAGTTACAAGATACACTTGCGTGTCCACTCAGGAGAGAAACCGTACTGCTGTAACCAGTGTGGGAGGAGTTTCTCTCAGTTGGGTAATTACAAATCACATTTGCGTATCCACACCGGAGAAAAACCATTCCACTGTGAACTATGTGAGAAAAGCTTCTCCATTTCAAAAACATACAAACAACATGTGCGTACCCACACTGGAGAGAAACCGTACCAGTGTAAAGAATGTGCGAAAGGTTTTGGTCGACTAAGTAACTACATGCGTCACCTTCGTATCCACACTGGAGAGCAACCATACAATTGTGACCAATGTGGGAAATGTTTCAATAGTTCATATAGTTACAGCAGACACCTGCGTGTCCACACTGGAGAGAAACCATACTGGTGTTCACAGTGTAAGAGACTGTTTACTCGTTCACAGTCCTTGAAGAAACACCGCTGTGTTGCAATAGATGAAGACAGTGTGACTGTGTGTAAAAAAGCACAATTGAGCAGCTCCACAACAGAACTAAGAAACGACAACAAACAACCAACAAAATAAACAACAGTGTGTTCATGGCAATGAACGAACATGTCACCAATTACATCAGTATGGCTTATTTATGTGTTTGTAATTGTGGAGCTTTGGGGCCCAGAGAAATAAGATATACTGTATAAAGCTTTGGATAAACACACTACTTAAGTAAAATACATTCATTGTCGTTTCTGGTCTTTTTATGTTGACTTCAAAGATATAATGTGCAACATAAAAAGTCATAATTTATGACCCACTAGAAGTGTGTGGCATGGTCTCTATCGACAGAGACCCTGCCCTGTCTGTATTTTTTCTTCTTATTTAGGTATGTTCGGGACGTTTCTGAGCATCACATGTTCCATTCCATCTGGTGGTATTGGTGTAGGCCTATGCAAATTTTTACAAGTACAAATTTAATGGCTTTCAAGACTTTTAATGCTACTAAAAGGGAATAAATCCAAGATAGAGAAATCCACAAACTAGACAGTAGTACATCGTTATTGAGTAGTGATGCTCTGATTGTGAAATTCTGGGCCGATACCAAAGTTTTTGTTACTTATTTTGTTATTGTTATTTATCCCCCTTCTATGCCAGTGAAACAAAGACATCTTCATTATAAAAAACTGAACTGTTTTAAAGTCAGTTTGCCCTTCATTACAGTATCTTTAAAAAAGTTTTTATTCTTTTGTTTTTTTTAAAAACATTTACTTTAAAAGCATCTTTAGCCTGCTGTCTACTACCTATACCTACAGCCCACTGAATACTCCGAGCATCTCTGCCTTGTTGTAGCTCAGCCTGTTTCTCTTCTCATCCAAGATGTGAGTAGCAGAGCTGAACAGCCACTCTGTCTGTGCTGGTGCATGGAGCACATGGTGGAGGTGATTATTTCCAAATCCAAGTGCGGTCGCATTTCACAAAAATGCATGCCGCTGATCTCCCTCTGAGATAGTGTAATACTGCCACACAGCCGTCATTTTGTGTTATTTTCATTTGTAAACAAACCATGTGCACGCCGGCCTTTGTTGTGCTCTCACGTCATACCAGAGCCAGCCAGGGACTTCTTCTCCGAACCAGCAGCTGGGCATGCCTGTTGCCCGACTGACCGCAAATAAATTTAGCCGCCACAAAATTGATGCTACCCAACAGATAAACATCGGCCACTGCCATCGGTGAATGTCATCTTAGTTGCAGATAGACTGATGGCAGTCAACAAACAGTGGCCGATAATGATTTTGAGTGTTGAAACGCTGCACATCAGTAGCCGTCGACCTGCCTGGACAGGCGATGAGCTGCAATCAGGCAAAGGTCTAAAAAAAGCTCTCTATACAGACCTCAGACACACTGAGATGAGGTCTACGGATTAGCCTCTGGTGTTTATTTTGTCCAACCACGTGTGATTTGTTAACACTATATGCTCAGTATATATGTAGTTGTTTTAAAAAACATTGCAACTTCAATTCACAAAATGTGAAATTGGCAGTGGCTTTCCAAAGTCACAGCTATTAATAAGACTGTATTGTACAGTATATTGTGTATAGTATAGTATTAATATGTAGCATCAGTGTGATACCATAGAGGATGAGAAATGGAAGTCAATGAATGACCAATAGTTGGGATATTGAACACATGTAAAGAAATTATTCAATTAATGAAGTTTGAAATAAAGGTTTGAATTGAATGTGTCAATGTCTGAATACATAAATAATACATCACAATGTTTTAGATAATTCTGATAGGACAGTGACATGTTCCTGACAATAAAACACTTTTGGCCGCACATTCTAAATAGATGGTCGATGTTATCTGTAGATTATCGAAACCACAGTATACTAAGTGGTGTGAGTCCACAAAAAATACCTGATGCCATCTTTTTAAAATTTTTATTGGGAAAATTATTAAAATGTTATAATATATATATATATATATATATATATATATATATAGAATTTACTCATTTAAACAAACAGCAGCGCCATAACGAGGGGCTGAGCCGTCTATTCTGTGCAAGACCAATGAGAATTTGGTCAGACGAGCATATTGACGAACCAATTTACTAGAACGTGCCCACCTTAGTTTTCATCGGCTCCAGGTCCAATCTGGAATGTATAATAAATAAAATCAAGAGGGATTTGGATTTATTAATGTGCAAAACATACAATTGATGTTTTCCTCAAAGTCACCATTGACAGAAACAATCATTTTACCTCACTGATAATCGTAAAACACACTTCATTCAAGCTGTAAATAAAAAAAATAAAACTCATTCAAACCATTGTTGGTCTTTCCACTTTTTCAACAATCGCAAACTCTGGCTTAGTAATGAACCATTAATTCACAGAGTCAGATGTTAAAAGAAGCAGCCCTTATATGCTCTCCTCCAAGCCAGCAGACTCCAGTAACAAACCGTTAGTTTACTTAACTGATCATTGTAAAATGTCTGTCTGTCTCTCTCTCTGTCTCTCGGTGCACACTGGGAGTTTGTGGTGTGTGAGTGAGACGCTGAACGTGTATTTTTTGTTATTAATGGGTGTTAGTTTATTGGTGATAGTTTACTTTTGGTGCTTTTTGGTGGGGTGTCATTTGAGTTTCATCCTGCCGGTGTCTCGCCGGTCGGTGTCTGACACCATGGTAAATGGGGAATTCACCAAGCTCACGAGGAAGCACAGCATCAAAATTTCAGCCGGCTTCGCTGTGGGGGAAAAGGTCGGACACGGCTGTGTAAAATCCCTGGCGCGGATGAACAGCGCCATTGTCATCTTCCTGGATCGTCATCAAGTCAGGTTATGTTGTTATTTTGTCCAACGTCCCTCTGTTCATAACTGATGAATTCCTCAGTGAAGAGCAATCCAGACACGGGAAAAATGTTTCCCCGGGAAAGAAGATCCTGTCTGGGTGTAAGTCTCAATTACTGAAACACGTAGTGTCTCACCTCAGCTATATATAACAGCTCAACCTCCGCTTCCACGTTTTGCAACTTCATCAGTTCTGAAGTGTTTTGGTTGCAGAGAAGAGGGACACACCACGAGAGCCTGTCTGGGCTGGGGGGGTGGCTGGCGCTGTTGCAAGGTCATCCGCTGCTGTGCCGGTTGTAGTGCTGCTGTTAACCCTTTAACACCGTTTGTGTCAGTGCCGACACAAATGCGCAAGCACACTTTCGATTACCATCACTGTTTGCGCTATTGAAAAAATTCCAACGGTTTCTGAAAGCTGAGACTCTGTGCTTTACAGCCAATATGGTTTCATTACACTAATTTCACTTGCGCCTCTCCCGGAAGCCCGCGAAACAGCGTTCCGAGTGAATACACACACAGCGGTGGAGAAATACAGACAACAGAGCGGAGAACAGCGGATTGAATTAAAATGGAAGCAAAGTATGTAAATCGACACTTGTATTGCGTGGTGACTTTTTTAGAACAGTGTACCAAGTCTGTAAGTTTGTATTAGGTGTGTAATTGTACTTTCTATGCGTAAATGTGTGCATCTTCAAGTAGTCTGCGTCCTAGGAGAGGCTGTGCGGAGGCTGGAGCTGGAGATGAGAAGGTGTCCACCAGATGTCACATTCAGGACCGGAGAGGGAGAAGCCGTGGAGATGCTGGAGGATCTGGTGATGCTGTCAGAGACCGAAGCCGCTCACCACATCATCAAAGATGGCAGACTGAGGCAGAGCCCGATGATGGAGTCCCTCAACCACCGAGGTTCAACCCCAAACACAACCCAGTGTTCCAACCCCCTCTCGATATGGGAAACCCACCACCAGGTGAAATTTTTTCCCACTTTTTTGATGCTGCAGTTTTCAAACTCCTCTGTGAAAACACAAACAAGAATGCAGCCTAAAACCTGGAGAGAGGGAGAAAGTTCATCTGGACTGAAATAACACTAGAAGAAATGAAGAAGTTCATAGGTATGTTGCTGGTCATGTCAGTTTTGGACCTGCCAAAGATGAGCGATGTGTCATTACCTGCCACCGTCATGTCCCGAGACCAGTTTATGGCCATTTTATCTAATCTTCATATGAGTGACCCAAAGAAAAATTAGGAAAATGATCAGAAAAAGGGCACCGAGGATTATGACCACCTCCACCGTCAGACCTCTCATGGAAATGGTATGCATGAACTGCAAGGCTATCTTCCACCCAAGACAGCACCTTGCAGTCGACGAGAAGATGGTTGGTACCAAGGCCAGTCTCAGTATCAAGCAGTACATGAAGGCCAAGCCAACAAAGTGGGGGCTGAAGTTGTTTGTGCTTGCTGACATAAACCGCTACACCATCGACTTCAAGCTCTACACTGGTAAGTCCAAGACAGCATCAGGGAAGGGGCTCTCTTTTGATGTTGTAGCAGGACTGGTCAACAAAGACTACCTGGGGTCTGGGTATATTGTCTACACAGACAACTTTTACCAGTCCCCTCCTCTTCCGACACCTGAGCCAGCAGGGATTCAGAGCTTGTGGGACAAACAGGCAGGGAAGAGTTGGTGTCCCCACCACCCAAGAAAATGCACTGACCAAAATATCCTCACGAGGCAGTATCCGGTGGATCAGGGACGGGGATCTTCTGTTTGTGAAGTGGATGGACACCAGAGAAGTCTCCCTGTTCTCCACCATCCACCCAGTGTACAGGGGGGGGGGACAGTGCGGCGCTGGCAGAATACACGTGATGGGCCAAAACAAAAGATCTCTGTCCCCAGACCCACCACAGTTACAGAGTACAACAAGTACATGGGGGGAGTGGACACCTCAGACCAGATGATTGGCACAAATTCAGTCCACCGGAAAACCAGGAGATGGCCAACCACTGTTTTCCAGCATCTGGTTGACATCGCTGTGACAAACTCCTTTGTCATCCACAAGCCTCGCTGTGCCAGCCTGCAGCAGGAGAATCCTATGATCCGTCAACCTTTCCAGGAGGAGCTCACTGCACACCTCCTTGGAGTGGACTTGAAAAATGGCCCTCAGAAGACTCCAGGTAAAAAACACCATCTGTCTCCACAAGCAGCGGACAGACCAAAGCTGAGAGAGCCAGCATGGGGCGACGGTGCTGCACACTCTGCAAGAGGAGCACTGCCTGGAAGTGTGAGGACCGTGATGTGGGCCTGTGTCTGCAGCCAGAGAGGAACTGTCACTGGCAGTACCACCAAGGCCTTTGCATGTGAAGAAAATTACCCTGTGTGGCAAAAAACGCCTGTACATAGTGTCCATTTTATGGCCTGTTTTTGCACATTTAAGAGACAAAGACTCACAAATGTTATTCTAAATAGTTTTATACATTTCATATTTCAAATTTAACATGCAAAATAAGTTATTCATGTACAATTGCATTGTTTTTTGTTCACTAAAACTCTAAAATCAAATTCTGTTTTTGTGTTTTTCTTCATTTTAAACTGTTATTACACTCTTATAACAGGCAGTAAATTGTAAATAACTGCCAGATATTGAAAGTTTCAGGTATTCTTGAAAGATTGGGAAAAGCACTTACTCATAGGACATTTTCTGACCTTTTTATAGTCAAAATAAGCAAAAAAGTCCAGGCAGACATTTTGAGGCTTAGGTGTTAAAGGGTTAAGGAAGGTCTTACCGCCGGGGGTGGCCGCTTACCACTGGGGCGGTGGGGATCCCCCCCTGACACCTGGGCAGCCGGTGGCCGCTCCGCGAGCCACACCTTACCACTGTTGTGTCCGACCTAGTGCACGAGATATGTGGTGATATTCCATAGGGTATGTGTAATAACAATGATGTGCAGGAAAGTGAGCAAGGTTTTTTGGGGTGATGCAGGAGAAAGTAAAGTTGGGGGTAAAAAAGGCAAGAAAATGCTAAGGAACAGATAAATAAAACAGATAAAATCAGTGAAATGCAAGACGGTAAGTTAGTTGGTTTGGGAAGAGAACAGAGGGAGACAGACGGAGACAGGTGAAGTCAGTAAAACACTGGTTGGAGAATCAGGTAAGAACAGTGAAATGCAGGTAAATGATATAGTTGAAAAAATTACATGGGGTTGAGGAAGCAGAGATGGAGGAGGAAGAGGCGGCAACAGGAGAGATAAAACAAAAACCAGCAGGAGAAAAACAAAAAATGCATCAAGTGAAGCAAAAAACAGCAAAGTTGGCGATGAGAGACAGATAGTAAGAAGGCAGGGGCAGACAGATGAAAGTGTTAGTGAAGAAGAGTGTGTCAGACAGCAGCGATATCCCAAGTTTTAAATTAAGTAACAGCCAGAAAAAATACATTTATATGGCTGAAATGTTAAAAGTTTTCCTCCAACAAACCAAAAACCAACATAGTGTAAAAGTAGAGTATTGCTTTCCAGATTTAGCAGTGTTTAATAACTCAGCCAGACTCCATATGAGTCAAGGAGAGGAGTCTGGCCTCACTGACCAAGAGGTTTTCAGACTGAAAAAAAGCTAAAAGTAAAAAAAACAAATGAACATTGATGATGGGTGGTGGTAGTCCAGTGGTCTAGTAGTCAAGCTTTCAAATAGAACATCCGGGAGGATATTTGAGTTCTATACCAGGCTGTGGCTGTTTTAAATGTGAATGGAGCCAGAGTTTTCATAAACACAAATTTATGAAATTGCTAGAATGAACAATCGATGCAGAGAGGAAGCTGTTATTACAAAAAGTTAATGATGTTTTAAATGGCTGTGCCTCGGAGGATTTTTTATTCTTGCGAGGGCATTTTAACTTTACAGAAAATTCATATTTAGATTGCAACCACACAGAGCATCCAGCATCCCAGAATGCTCTGAGGCAGCTGGTCCACCCCCATGGCCAGATGTATGGAGGAGGATGTACGCAGACAGTACACAGTACACATGGTCCCACCTCAGAGAGAGTAGGATTTCCTCAGCCAGGTTAGACCGTAGTTATTGTTTTAAACATCCTTTTAATATTTTTTAAATGTGCAGCATTATACCGGCTGGTTTTACAGATCATTCCTTCTTTTTATGTGGAAATATTATATTAGAATAATAGAATAAAATATTTATTAGAAACATTTAGCCAAAAATGCATATTCGCATTTAAACTCAGTTTTAACTTTTGATTTTGGAGAGGTCCTTTTTTATTTCTTTATTGTTTTTAGACAGAAAAAGGGTAATTGTTAGCTATCTTAGGCAGTGATGGGACCGTGGTAAGACTGTGATAAAAATGCTTTATCAACAGCATACCCAATGTCACACAAGACATCACCAGATCTATGAAAGACCTGGAGAGCGATATAGTTGAACTAGAGCAAATGAGTCCACAGGAGATTGAGGATATATTGAAATACTCAGTCAAAAAATGGTTTTGGCTGACCTGCTAAAGGTTAAAGTACAGGGTGCACTGGTCCGGTCCTGGTTTCAAAACACCACTCACTTCTCTCAGACGCAGGGCAGGAAATAACTGAATCAAGCCGGATCAGAAGGCGAGCTGTTAGTTTTTATTCCTCCCTCTACTCTAGTGAGTATGAGGAGGAGGAAACACCAATATTGTGAATAGTTTTAGTGTGACATCGGCATCGAGGGTAAATTGGAAGAAAAGTGAAGCCCTCGATGTAGGTGAGTGGCGTGGCGGTCTCCCAGTTCTTCCCCAAAGCCTGGCCTGGAGAATGTAGACATTTAATATTTTTCAGTAATCAATAGTGATCAATATTGTATATAAAGTATGTGTGTTTTGCAGTAAGAAGGAAGCATATGCATAATGGGGAAGTGAGTCTCACATAACTATCGCTCACTAGGCAGAGCGGCAAAGGTGGGGGCTGAGGTTATGTGAAGGCAGAGTGTACTAGTACAAACCGGATAAAGGAACGGGACAAGAGCAGGGAGTACATGTTATACTATCTATGTATCAACAGAAGTCAATGACTCCATTCATGGTCTGGAGATCTACGAGCTGCAGAGTAACATCTCTCTTCACGGAAATCCACCACCTGCACACAGACGGAGAGGAGGAACGGCCATGAAGGAAGAACAAAGAAGCCAACACACATCTATGTGATAACTTGTGCATAAAAATCGTGAAATTGTAAGAGAGTCAGACTTCATGACCTGACACTCTCTGTGTATGTTGTGAGCTCCAGAGTACTCTGTATTAAGGTGTATCTTTGGTTTTACTTAATAAAGCAGATTGATAATTACATTCGACTTCTGGTAGTTCTTCTATTCAGATCCAAACAAACGCGCGGAGGGTGAAGACAATTGCCACCTCCAACAAGAACCAAAAATGTCATACAGAGGTTGTACTTTAATTCTAAATAAGCTCATCTGCACTGTGGCACCGGTGAACTGTGTTGATCCTCCGGCTTCTCTTCTGTCCCAAATTCAAAAGGGTTTTAATTGATTTATTTTTGGACAAACTGCACTGGGTCCCACAGAGTGTCCTATTCCTTCCTAAGGAGGAGGGGGGACGGGGCCTGGTCCACCTGGCCAGCAGGGGCGCTGCTTTACGTCTCCATTTTCTTCAGAGACCAAAGGACACTCTGTGGAGACCCTTGGCCTGCTGAATCCTGCAGTGTTTGCACTGCACTGGATTTTAACAAACACACAACCTGAACACATCATCTCTCATCAGTTTTTTATAAGAATGTTTTCATCGTGTGAAACATGCTGAGGAGACAGAGACAGGAGCAGGCGAACTCCCTGCACTACTACAGGAGCCGGTCCTGTCTGGGACCCTGCTGGACTATCCCAGCTGGGGAGGAGCAGCTCTGTCCAGACAGCTGAAGACTGCGGGGGTCTACACTCTGGGGCAGGTGGTGGAGCTGACCGGACCTGGGATGGACGACCCCACTGGACTGGCTGCTCGCATGGGAGGTTAATATATATTTTTTTCAATGATAAGACATATCATTTGATTTTTGTTCATTCATTTTCGTTTTTAATAATTAATATACAGAAAAGCTTATAGATTATGCATTTATACTGTAAAAGCATGGAGAAAAAAAGACTGACGTGCTTCAGATTTTTCCATCGTTGTTAAAAACACTTCAGTCAATAACGGAAACGCATCAATGTGTATAGTATACAGTTTCATTTAAAACTAGAGGAGTGTTTAGTGAATGAGGCTGAAAAAGGGGAGTTTAGTTGTGAAAGTCCTGACTTAAGTGAGCCCAAGAAGTTGAATAAGAATTAACTACTTTCTCTTTATTCAAACTTATCTCAAATTTATCTGCCAGTTAAGAGATCTATAAAAGTCTATTTTCGTCTCTTGTCAGTGTCGTGTACAAAATCTTTGAGAAAAGCAGTAAGGACTTCTGGTAAAATTAAGTTATAGTAAAGTTGTTTTATTTAGTATAAAATTGTGGTGAGAGTATATCTCGGCCGAGGTTTCTGAAAGTCGCGGTCCACAGTCCACAAAGCAGAGCAATGTAGTTATCTGTCTCTCGCTTGTTTCAGAACCCCCAATTCAAGTTTTGTGCAAAGTGATATACATTCTTTGTTAGAGGCGCTGCCTCTCATTCATTGGTTAGTAAACGTAAACAATGTAACATGATCTTCTTTGTTGGTTTCTGGTTGGTGCACAGGCGTGTCCACACCTCTTGGCAACACGAGTCCCTCCTTTGCCGCATAGGATTAAAATGCTGCACATGATGCTGATTGCGGTGATGACCGATATTACCAATTGTTTATATTTGCCAAACCAGGAGCTAAGTAATTCAGAAAAATGATTTTCTACACCGCTATTCTCTGCTAATTCTTTACTTAGGGTGGTGAGGCCAGCTAGAGCTCTGGTAACTGACCCATCTGGCGCGGTATTGTTGGGAATGGAAGTGCAGCACATGGGGCTAAACATTTTACAGACCCCACCTTTCTCAGCTAGTAACATGTCTAGGGCCATCCTATTTTGATAAGCCATAAGGCTGGTTTTGTCTAATTGTTCGTGGAGGCCTCTCACTGCATCTCTAGTGTAGTTTATGAATCTCTGTTGGTTGTAGTATATGTAATTTATCCAATCGACATTTTTATTTATGGTGGGCCATAGGAAGATAGACTCAAAACCAGCAGCTATCTGATCTCTGGCCTTAAATTCATTTGGAACGCCCCTGGGGACGCCTATGGCATCAATGTAGATAGTGGGGTCAAAACTAGGGGACAGGGTATTCCGTCGCTGTCTGTGCTGCGTAGAATGGTGGCTGGATAGGGGTTGGTCGGTTTGAAGGGGTATCATTACAAAAGGCATTACTAACTGAACAGGCGCACACGAGCCGGTCCAATTACGAGGCAAGGTTGGATGGATAGACTGTTTTCCACAGTACCATCATATGTCAGCTCTGGCACTAGTGAAATTATTCAAGAAAATGGTGTTGGTGTTGAGTATTTCATAGGTGGTATTACACCATGCCGGCGCAATTTTTCCTACATCTGGACCGGAGCCTATTCTTTGGTAACAGTCGTACTGACTGATATAAGGCACAAACGGTGGGGGCAACTGTCCTGGGGAATGACTGGAAAGAGGAGACCGAGACTGGTGCAATTAGTCTCGCCTGGGTTGGTATATAGTGAGAGAAAACACTGATGGCCCTGTGGATCAGCGGCCTTGGTCAGCGTGAAAGGCATGGTGCCCATATGTGGTCTGGCGGCAGCGCATGCTATACAATTTCTTTGTTGAGTTTGCTTGGTGGAGTAGAATATCCAGTCTATCCAGGTATTTGTTTCGGTGTAGCCGGTCTCAATGGCCAACACACTTTCCGGGTTTGTTATATCTAGGTAAGTCACTTAAGCAGGAGGGGATGGAGAATTAGTGGAATGGCCCAGAGCACGAGTACTTGTATTGGGACCCGGGGTCGGCGGAGGCGAGGACACTGCTATAGTGAACTTGCCTAACGGGTCTTTACCATTCATATAAGCTCCTAAAACATATGTACCCCCATCTCCTAATTGTGGGTTCTTTAGGGTGATCAGGATAGGGTTGCAATTTTTGTCGCACTGTGCAGTCAATGTGAATCGGGATTTCATGATGGATAGTCGGGTTTTTAGGGGGTTGTTACCTAAGGAGGCCTTTTTTGGGAGATAGCCCCAATCTGTGGGACCAGTGTTAGCAATGACACTGTGCCATGACGAACACCATCTGTCATGGGTAAATCCGGTTACATATGTCTCGCAGATATACAGTGGAGCCCACCCATATGATGCTTCTCTCCCTGTGCATGCAATAATGTCACAAAGATCCACTTGTGCCGTCGTAGTTGCCCCTGTGGTGAAACATAATGTAACCATGGGGTTAGGGGTTCGTAGCGATCGTTTTACTTTTTTATGCGGTCCTGGGGTGACCGTGCGATTTTGCGCCGGGGTATCTGGGGAAATGGTGTTGTTGAGCGGGCCCAGATTGGCTGCTCCTTTTGATTGTTGCACATCCCACCATATTAGGGAAAAAACTACTATAAACGCCAGGAACGTTAGTCCCAGTATCACTTTTGGGGAGCCCCAACAATTGGGGTCCCTTCTTGGACTGCCTATTTTACGGTACATTTTAGGTTTTGTCTGCCGAATCAGCCTAATCTTGTGATGTTTGTTGAAGTGTTCTGGACGGCGGATCTGCCGCTTGACAGTGAGACAGGTGGTGCCACCTAGTGTTTTTGTGGCCTCTTACCTGGAGGGCGTGTGAAGTCTTTGCAACGACTTCAAATGGTCCAGTCCACCTTGGTTCATTCCACTTTCGCTTGTGAACCTTTAACCTTACCCAGTCGCCCGGTTGAACTGATGACACGTTCTCATCAGGTGGCTTCTGGTTGGCTCTCAGTATCTGTGTAAACAAAACTTCAATTTGATCAGACAACTTTTCAAAATACTCTGACTCCTCAACTTGAAATAGGTCTAAGATCGGACTGTCTCCTAGCTCTCTATCTGGACCTGGCATAGGCCTTCCTGTCAACAACTCATGCGGAGAGAGGAGTGTTTTCCCTCCTTGAGAAGATCTCATGGACACCAGAGCAAGTGTTAGTGCGTCCAGCCAGGTGAGTTTCGTATTATGACATATTTTAGCCAACTTTGATTTGAGAGTTTGATTAGCTCTTTCGCCTATGCCCTGTGATTGAGGGTGATAAACTGATCTACGTGAATGTGTTATACCTAGGAACTTCTCTACTTCTTGTAAGTGTTTGTTTGCAAAATGTGTGCCATTGTCAGATCTGATTCGTCTTGGAACGCCATATCTTGGTATGAGTTCATTTTTCAGCCACTTTACGACTGACTTGGAGTCTTCGTTTTTGCAGGGGATTGCTTCAACCCATCTGGTGTATCTGTCTACCATGACAAGTAGGTACCTGTAGCCACCTACTCTGTTGTCTGCTCCCATGTCGGTATAGTCAATACAGATTTCTTTGAAGGGGGCATCCGGTACTGGGAATGCTCCTTGTGGGCATTTGTATGGTCTTTTCAGGTTGAAGTCATTACAGGTTGGACATTCATTGATATGCATGCTGACGATTTCTTTCATAAATGGATGCCACCATAGTCTTGAGACTTCATCTTCTGTTCTTTTAGGGTTGACATGGGAGAGGCCATGTGCCTGTTTGATTATGCCTTGGCATAGTTTTGCTGGAGCCACTAGTCTTCCATCATGTGATCTCCAGAGTCCATCTTTTTGTGTTGCCCCTTTCTGTGCCCATTGACTTTGTTCATAAACACCTGCTTCTTTCTGCATAAGCTTGATGTCTTCAATACCTAATGTTGGTAGTTCTGGGGTGGTTATGGCTATCATTTGTCTGGTGTAGCCTCCTACTTTCTTTGCTGCAAGGTCTGCTGCTTCATTTCCTTTAGCCACTGATGTTTGGAGGTTCTGGTGTCCTTCGCATTTCATTACTGCGACTTTAGTTGGTAGCAATACTGCTCTGAGCAGTCGTTCCAGTGACTCTCTGTGCTTGACAGGTGTGTTGGCTGTGGTGAGGAAACCTCTTCTCATCCACTGTGGTCCATCAGTATGTACTGCGCCATATGCGTAGGCTGAGTAGGTGTAGATGTTTACTGTTTGGTCTTTGGCATACTCCAATGCTTTTGTTAATGCCGTTACTTCTGCCAACTGTGCTGATGCTGGTTGTGGTAGGATTTCTGCTTCTACGGTATCATGGTTGTAGTCTTTTTGTTGGACAACTGAGTAGGCTGCAATATTTCCATGTTCGCCTTTGTGACAGCTTCCATCAGTAAAGAGTGTCATATCTGGTCTGTCCAGAGGTGTAGATTCTAGGTCAGGTCTGATTTTTAGATCTTTTCTGGCCAGCTCTTCACAGTTGTGTGGCATTTGTTCATCCACTCTGAGGCCTTCTGCCATGTTGACTTGTTTGGTGACAAAAGTGATGTGTGGTTGCTGCAGGGTTGTGCTGATCTTGGCTTGTCGTCCTGCTGTCAGAGTGAATGCGTTTGACAAGAGGTAGGCTAGTACGCCATGCTGGGTGTTTACTTTAAGTTCATGGCACATTACCACGTGTGCAGTTTTCTCAATTGAATTTTTTAGGGCAGCCAAATGTCTTGTGCAACCTGTTTGACCTCTTTCCATGTTATCGAGTTTTGAGCTGTGGTACATCAATGGTCTTCTGCCTCCCTCCTTTTTCTGAAACAATACTGCAGATACCATCCCCTTTGTTTCAGAAACATCAAGGTGGAAGGGTTGTGAATAATCAGGGGTAGAGAGGTTGGATGCTTGTCCCAGCTCCTGTTTGGTTTTGGTGAAGGAGTCTTCAGCTTCCGGAGTCCATTTGAGGGGAGCTTT
>CALSCE010004414.1:1183-12790 GCA_943593645.1 Bovichtus variegatus
GTGTGTGTGTGTGTGTGTGTGTGTGTGTGTGTGTGTGTGTGTGCCCGTCCGTGTGTGTCTCTGTCACCGTCCGTGTGCCCGTCCGTAGGGAATGCACCCGGCCTTTATTGGAGCCCAGTACCCGTTCTCAGTGGCCACTGGCCCCCAGCCACCTATGGCAGCCACGGCTGTGACCTTCCCTGGTGTCCCCGTACCGTCCATGACTCAGATCGCCGTCCATCCATACCACGCTGAGACTGGCCTGCCCCTCAGCACCACTGTAGCAGGTCAATGTGTGTGTTTCAATCCAGCACTGATCAATGTTCTTGCCTCCGTTGTACGTCAGTAAAGCTTCTGGTACAGTGAGGTGGGTAATATGTATGTATGCTTAACAGCCGGGTGTGCATGTCATGTTTTACAGTAGGCAGCGTCCACTCGGGCCCCACCATCCAGGGAACATCTCTGCCTTCCCTCTCCTCCCAACCCGGCTCACTGCTCAGCACTCCTTTCCCTGCAGAGGACGAGCAGCACAGCCAGCCTATCAGCCAACAGGGCCTGCACTACTTGCATTCTGCCTACAGAGTTGGTGAGGACTTTGTGTCCTGTGATTATATTTGACCGATGTGCAATGGTTAACTTCATGAATGTGATCTCTACTGTCCTTTTGTGTGAAGGTATGCTGGCGCTGGAGATGCTGGGCAGGAGGGCTCACAATGACCACCCCAACAACTTCTCCAGGAGCCCGCCTTACACTGAGGATGTCAAATGGCTACTTGGACTGGCTGCCAGGCTAGGTGAGCCTGAAAATGCATGAATGGACAATAATGAAGGGATGAGTTGAGTGGCTGATCCAGGAATTTATTGGTTAGTTAACTAGTTGGAAGCACACACCAGTGACACGACTAGAAGGTCTCTGCCGGCTGTAGGTAGTAACAGACAAACTATAATGACGATGAACAAAAGAACAGTTGTAATGCCTGTCAGTATGAGCATAAAGCATTTTTATTTTAGTTTTTTAAAGGCAGAGGCCTTTCTTCACCACACACTGTGGACTGGATGCAGCATTGTTTTCATAAACACTCATTATCATCGCAGTATCACTTTAATGGTGGAGACAAAAAGAGCCAGCAGCTATTTATAGCAAGACATTGAATTAGACATGAAACAATGATGATGAGGTAACATTTAAACTCTCAGCTATAAGGATGTGTGATGGTGTTCACAGTGTAGGACTGATACACTGATGCAAACCAATACTAATTTCAGGAAAGAGATCTTAAATGCAGAAGAGCAGCAGGAGTCTTTCCATTCCAACTGAACATGACTGTGTAAATAAGCAATATTGGCACACACTGAATGTATGTACTCAAGCTGTCTCTATACTATGACTCTTATTTGACACTTCAGAATACTGCCTAAATTCAATTTAAATCTTAATTAACTCACACAAAGTACACTTCAGAAACGGTCTCCTTCCTCGTCTGTCACTTCCTCTTTTCCCATCTCTACATATCCAATCGTCTTCTCTGTCTGTCCATCCTTACAGGAGTCAACTATGTGTACCAGTTCTGTGTCGGAGCAGCAAAAGGAGTCCTCAGTCCGTTCGTGCTGCAGGAGATTATCATGGAGGCGCTGCAGAGGCTTAACCCCGCCCACATCCACGCCCACCTCCGAACACCTGCTTTCCACCAGCTTGTCCAGCGCTGCCAACAGGCCTACCTGCAGGTACGCTGCAGCTCCAGCTGCATTCACAGATGGACAGACTGCTGTGGGAGTTTGATCTGCAGCAGAATCGGCCCTCAAACATTAGTGAACAGAGACTCCTGGTTTATACAGCCGTTAGTCTGACTGAATAGGTGTTGAGGCAGACTTTGCTCTGACGTATTAGGGCTGTACCGAAGAGTTCGAAGCTTCATTCATAAGGTTGGCATTCAAATTCTAAATCAACATTTGAATGCTGCGCAACATTGCGTTTAATATTATTAGTAGATTTAGATTCCAGTGGTGCTGCGTAGGATTGTTTCTGACTCGTGCGATCCGAACATTTCCAATAACTCCAGAGAGTGATTAAGTCCAAAAGTCAACTTTTATTGAAAGAAGAATTAACATGTTTTTATCCAACCAAATATTCTGCCTCAATTCATATTTTATTGGTGTTTAGCTTCAAAACTAGATGTTCACTACACTCAAAAAACTGTGAAGAAAATGTATCTAATAAAAAAACTACTAATTATTACGATTAATCACTTTATTCATATTGAGGATTTTTTTAAATATGACAACAGATATTTGAAGCTTTATTGGAAAACCTCAATGGAAGCTTTGAATGTAAAAAAAAAAAAAAAAAAAAACGACATTTGGTACAGCATCTATTAGCAGTGACTGAGGAATCTTCCCTGCAACTGATTTTCACTTCGCAATTTACTCAAAGTTTGTTATACGGATTGAATAAAATACGTGGATATAAGAGTTGCTATGTCTGTACAGCCGTAAAAATTTCATCTACACTTCCATTTTTCTGGCTCTGGCAAAGGGAGATGAGATGACATTCTTAATCAGACCTCCAAAACATTCTCTTTGAATTATCACAATTTGAATTATTAGATCTAACCTATGCTTAAATGTCAACAAATCTGTATCAAGATATTCATAATAATAATGATTATCTGCTCCCTGGGAGTAACATTTGCAGGTTATGGGCTGATTGAACAGCTCTCATTAGAATGAATGAGCTGCCATGTTGGATTCATTCTAAAACATGATTGACTCCATTTCAGTGCTCTTTGCTCTCTGAATTGTCAATCCTGACTGCCTGCAGAATCAAACCTGCCTCTCTCTCTCTGCAGTACATTCACCACCGGCTCATCCACCTGACGCCTGCCGACTACGATGACTTTGTTAACATCATCCGCAGCGCTCGAGGTGCTTTCTGCCTGACTCCCGTAGGTATGATGCAGTTTAACGACGTGCTGCAGAACCTGAAGAGAGGCAAGCAGACCAAGGAGCTGTGGCAGCGCATCTCCCTGGAGATGGCAACCTTCTCCCCCTGAGGAGCACGCCCACAGGGAGAGTGTGCTGAGCCCACTCAGCCTCCAGCATTGCTACTGCCACTGCACTGAGCGGGCTTCATTCATGCTCTGTGGTTCTGTCAGGGAGCCTGCTCTCTGCAATTTGTGGACTCAAACAAACTCTACACACAGGCAGTACAATCAGCTCCCGTGCCCCGACCCACAGAGACTTCCTTTTTTATGTGTGTTCGTCCACCCGGAGCTCAGAGGAGGAGCCAGCTCACCCTCCTGCTCCTCTCTGTTCTTGACTGACTCCTCACTCCCGTTTTATCATGGTTCATGTTTGTGTAACTGTGGAATTAAAGTGTACTCCTTCCTTTCTTCATCTTACTCGTCTCTTCCATTTCCCCTTAACTGAAGACATTGACAGGGGTCTCTCACCCTCCATCCTCCTATTTGGAGATTTGTTTAGTTTTTTCTTGAATGAAACCCCTGAGTGTGGCACATTTTCATGCTGCAACATTCCTGTCCAGAGTGGTAGGTGCTGTGAGGCCTCAGTCACATGAAGCTTGTCACTATGGATCTGAATCTTTGCAGTGTGGGAGAAAAGGAAGATTTGCAAGGAAACAAGGTTTAATATGAAATTATATTGTGAGTACGGGTGACGATTTTTCAGTATTTTGTTTAATCTTTTTTGATACTTTGTATAGAATATGACATGTATTCAGAGAGGAACAGGAAGAGAATGAGAGAATGTTAAAGGTGCTGTTGTTGTGTGGATCCATATTTACATTTCAGCCTGACTGAGAAGTGACATAAAAACAGCTCCAGACCAAAACCAGATGCCACATAACCACTGCTGGGCCAAGCAGGGCCGATGTCCAACAGCCACAACATCTCGGTCGGCTCGGTCTCTTGTCTTGACTTGTCAGTAGGGCTGGGTATCAATTTCAATATATTAATTTTCTTTTTTTTCTCAATACCTTCTTCTTCCACATTGAATTTGACAATCTGTAAAGTGTCTTAATACAAAAAAATGTACAATATTTCCGCTAAAATAAAACACCGTAAAATAAACTGGAAAAAAAAAAACTTAATAAACTTAAATAAAAATAAATCTGCATTGAGGTTCCATACCCAGCCCTTCTTTTCAGCATCCACTAACTTGTTCAAATGCAGACAGTCCCAGATACTTCACATTAAAAAGTGTAGGGGCGCAGCTGTGCACACATAGTTTGAAAACATTGCTGACACTGTAAATCTACAACTTTGATTGGTTGGCTGTCACAGTAATGAAGTTATTCCAGCCATACTCCAACACAAACTCACACATTTATGCTGTGTGTGTTTTGAAAGAGTATGGTTTAGTTTCATTGGAGAGAAAAAATGGTTGGGATCTAAGTAGTTGGTTTGTAAGCTTTTATGTGAAGCACCTGGGGTTGTCACACACAGTGGATAATATAGTGGCTGTGTCTCATTTTATGGCTTTCTACTAATGCGTAGTTCACACAAAGCTGAATATATGCTAATGTTTTCAGTGCAGCTCACAATTGCATCTGCTTGAATCTGTAGGCTCCTTGAGGTCTTTAGTATCCCACCATTGACTGTGCTGCTCACTTGTCTCTGAGAGGCTAGAGCTGTGATTCTCCTCTAGAGACTCTCACACAGGGACAGTACACCACAGCTCACTTGTCCTCCTTCTGAGACCATGGCTTCAACACTGTGGCCCCTGAAATGAGACACAGCCATGGTTTGGCTCTGGATTGCCCTGCTTCGCTGAGCTGTTTAATGCACGAGTCCAAGCCCTCACCCAGAAGTGTGCGGAGTGGCCCCTTTCGTTAGTGAGGTTAGCTCACAGACATGGTGCTGTTACTTTGAGACGTGTAGACGTTCCATCTTTGTCCAGGCAGCTGCTGTGCTTCTGAACCCGCCTCTCTGATTGGCTCTGGACCTCACAGGTGAAGGTGACTTAGTAGAAAATGTACTGTGATATTTTTGTATTCCTCAAAAAGTGTAGCTTGATTGAAAAGTTCTATATGTGCTGATTGCAAAAGGTTCTAATTTAGAGTGAAAAGAATTAATTAAAAAAAATAATAAAAAAAGATAAAAGCAATACTGAAAGTGTAGAGTTTACTTAATAAAGATAATTCAAAACACTAACGTGCTGTGACTGATGTGTGGGATTCAGTGGGAGTTCTCATTAATTTTCCCTACAGAGGTCCACAGGTGAGGCTGCGTGCAGCTCTGAGCAGTGACCACCAGAGGGAGCCGTTTTACAGTCACGAGCAGAATGTCCTCTTTTTCCCCAGCAGCCATATAGATCACATATTTGGTTCTCCACATTTCTATTTGGCCTAAAAATATGTTTTCAGTAAAACATCAGGAGTTGGGTCAAGTTTGTCTTGCTGATATCTCTTGTACTGATGTTTTTTCACAACTGCTCAAGCAGAACTAAGTAAGTTTACCTTCTGTGTGCAACAGATTGATTATTTCTATACATCTATTTACATTTTACAAATGAAATTACTGGTTTACAGGTGTGTTTTTCCACTCAACTGATGTGTGAACAAAGGCACTGAAGAACACTAGCCAGAGCCCATCGCAGATGCTGTCTCTAAGCCTGCTTGTCTTCACTGACTGGCTTGGATCAAGGGTGGCCTCTGCAGTGCAACAATGGGCGCTCGAGCTATGTTCGGGCAGGACTGTAACACAACTGTAACACCATCTCTGACATGCGCTCTCTCCTACTGAATGTTCAGCACAGCCCAAAGTCAGATACTATCAACATCACTACTACAACAGTGGCCCGACCAAACGCGACTCGTCAGGTCAGGTCGGCCTCAATTGCGTTCGGCAGAGAACCAATGCTCTGATGGCCCTTAATATGCAATGCAGTGCCTGATAGGCTGGCCTACATGTTAGAGAACTATGTGCTGGTGCCCTGCCCCTAAGACTGCCTGAGTCCACCACTGCTTCAATCCTAAACCCTGCCCTACTGTATCAATAAATGACCCCACAATGCTACGGACCTCAGCTGTCTGTGTACATACTGTTCACCTGAGTCAAACAGGCAGGTAGCGGACACATTTAATATCAACACACCTGGCTGCATGACTTCTGTAGCCATGTCAACACACAGTACCTGTCACATCCCATCGTCTGGAGCACGTCTCTCTGTGCCGCTGATGGACCATCTTAACTATTTGACTATGATGTCTGTACATAAATGTAATAAAAAGTAGAGAATTTCAGCAGTCTTAGGTTGAAGCAAGACCACTGCAACTGCTTCTCATGACAGACATGCAATTTCAGCATAATACAGCTGTCATGTTTGTATATTTAGAACATTACACAGGCCTGCAGGACTCTCTAAAGATCAACTGTAAACATATGTAGATATGCATAGCACGACATGAAGTTCACTCTTTTGGTTTAAAAGCGTATCCATCATCAAGTCTCCTCCTGTGTCAGCCATGAATAAATCAGTAGCCCGATGAGTTAGAGTATCAACACTCAGACTGTCACAGCTGATCGTTGTTCAACAGCTCCTCCCAATTTCCTAAAAGGGGCACTCAATTAATTTGGTACTGCAATTCTGTAAAATTGGGAAATATCCAGACTTTTGATCCCATAATGCAACTCTGCAGCATTTTTGGTTAGACCCTCCCTGCCAGGTTAACACCCATGTCTTTCAAACTCCACTCATATACTCATACAGACTAATATTTTTGTTTTTTTAACACACTTAGAACATATAGAATCAGAGGTGAGGACCCAGCCTCTGTCAGTGAGGAGATGGAGAGAGAGAGAGAGAGGTTTGCAGCATGTCCACGGGGGCACACACAATGGAGGAAGAGCCAGGAAGAACACCTATAACTCAACAGGGACCACCAGAAGCAAACCAGTGGAATTCCCTGACATGGCGGGACTGTCAGTACATCTGTCCACAGTCTTCAAGTCACTTAGCACAAAGCATTCAGTGCCTTCAGATCAGATTAGATAGTCCTGCAACTCCTCGTAGCTAGCTCACTTAAAAATATTAATTGGACATTTATTTTATTCTTTATTACCAACAAAGTTAGTGAAGCATATTCAAAAATTGTATAATGTATACAACCAACTCATCTCTAATAAATATGCAAAAATGACATTTGTTAATCCTGTGTATTTTTTATATTGGCAAAGAAACAATTCGAGATTTATTTATTTTATGAATTAAAAAAATATATATTTGATAAAAACAGACCAAACTGCTCACAGCAAGCACAACCATTCACAGCTGACGGCAGAGACCATTGGTGACCATTGATAGACTGAAGTTTACATATTCAGGTGATATGATGACTCACTAATCTTTCAAAAGTCTATGGAGCTTTTTTGCACTGCACATCTGTAAGACTGAAAACACTTCAGTGGGACTGTGACTGTGGCCACTGTGGCTTCAGGGGTTATCCATCAGTAATATGCGGGTAGAGAAGAAGTGTCAACATTACCACTGACATCCTTCAATCTTTCCCGGGTAGCAGAGAATACCCTGTCTTCTTTTTGATTGTGGTATGTAAAAACAAACTTTAGATACATCATTTTGGGGGGGGGTTAAATTGAAAACCTCCCCTGGTATGCTACATTTGGTTGAGTCTAGAGATCCAGCAGATCCAAGATGGCGTACTGAGAAGCGATGTGCTGAAGTTCACTTCTAACTCTAAACGCTGAAGCTTGTTATCCTCCGTTTCTTTGTCGGGTTGTTGTCTGTTGAGAGCGAATACTGGTAAGTCTGAAATCACTGACATATTTCATATGTTGTGACACTGTCTCAAAGTTGAAGTCCGTTTTCTCTGCAGAGTCCAGTTAGTAGTTAGCTGTCGTAGCCTCAGCAGCTAGCTGTAACGTTATTACGGGTCCCAGTTATCCCAATGTTTACGGGACTGGGGTTTGTACTCCCTTATCGACTGGGCAACATATGTGTAAAGGTATGCCAGCATCATAAGGGGAGTAGAACATAAAGAAGGTCCAGGTCACTGGTTGGTTCATTGGTGCAGGTTAGACTGAAAGCTGGCGTTAGCTATGCTAGCATTAGCGGCAGTCTGGTGACACTGTTGCTTTACAGAGCTAAGCTAACATTTAGCATGCTAGCTGGAATCCCCTACGATCTGCTGGCTGTAGAAATAAACTGTTCCCTATTTCTTTTCTGCTGCCTGCCAGATAACCTTGTTCTTCAAGTAAGGACACTTTGGTATGATGACACTGAGGTGTAAAAATATGCTTTCATTATTAATTACTGTTTAATTTGTTGTAGTGCACCATATTGTCATCTGTGTAAATCAGTGTAAATCTTAGGAAACGACAGTGTTTTGGAGCTGTGTCGTTGAGCTGCGGACTCCAGGTTGGATGCTTTAGGCGCTGGCTGCCCGCTATAATCAGATAATTTGCAACACACCGTGAGCAGTAGCTCTGCCTATCGTTTTAAGATTATAGCTGCTGTAACGTTAGCTGAAATCTCATCGAGCGTGATTGCAGTTTACAACTCCGTGTTGATGTTTTTATGGACTGAGTGAAGCCAACTATTGCCGCTGTGTGTATGCATGGATCTCACTGAATTTAGTTTGAAATAATTAAAAAGTGACTTGTTGATTGATGCTTGGAGAATTAGAATTACTGGTGTAAGAAAATCCAGTAGCGGCGAGATTGAAAGGTGTCTGATGGCACGCTGCTGCGATGCTTCAGCAGAGTGCCGATCCCTGGAGTGGTCTGCCGCTGCTGTTCCACTGGCATGTGCCGTTCCCTAACGGCAGGTGCCGCTTAAAAGTGGTATGCCACTGTCACACCAGTAACGTCCACTAATGCATATTTGTCATAAATATTTGTATTTATTTATTGACAATATTGCGCAACATAGCGCCATAAATAAAGGATTGTATCACGTTAAGTTGCTCTTGTCTAACACCAGTCTGATTAATCCATAACAGAAATGTTGAGCTAAATAACTAAACAATACTTGTATTATGTTGGCATTTTTAATAGTAGAATGCGATCATACATTTACACATCGGAGAACATTACCAGGCAAACATGTGACGTATTTACTATTCACCATACTTTGAATAAGTAACTTTTGCTGTCAGATCCAGCGGCATACACCGTTTTCTGTGTTGTTTTAAAATAGTTATCAGGTGTAATCAATACATAGACACCGTACCATCAGCCACTTTTCAATCTCGCCATCACTCAGAAAATCATCACGTTGTTCTCCTATAGTAAATATTACAATTATTGAACAGCACTGAATGGTGTCATAGGTTTTGGGTGTGGAAACTCAATACCTGGCTTATGAATTTAGACCCTGAGTGAGAAGGTCAAATTCTAAAAGTTGACACTGTGTGCTTGGTCACATTCTGCCATGTTTACCTAACCTTTGATCAAGTATCACGTGATTTTAATGATACTTCTTTTAATTTTGCCCTGTATTCTAGAAATGTTATGTTTAGGATTATTCATGATACCATGAACTTCTCTGCATTATTGCTGTTTCTTATCCTTTCCAAATAAGCTGCGGATTCTGTTCATGCTGCGGTCCAAACTCGGATGAATGCTAGTCAGGATTGTTTGTCTTTGTCCTTTGCAACCAGGGTTGAAATCAGGTCAGATGCTCCCGGCTTTGCTGAACTGGCATCTCTATTAGAGATGGAAACTCAATTCAGTAATATTGAGGCCTTAAAGTCATTTAACTGACAGAGAGAAAGAGAGCGCACATGTGTGGGCAAGAGAGATAGCAGGCTTCTCTTCATTTATGGACAGAAGCAAAGAAGTGAAACTGATAGGTAACTTTATTTGGTTAGGATGTGATTTTAATTCAGTATTGTTCTGAGGTAGTGTATGAAACTACGTGGCAGACTAACGGCAACAATCGTTCATTAACCTGTGACAGCTGTGTGATGAGGGGGGTGAGCACACATTCAGTAAACCCATGTCGTATGCATCTCTCCTGTATAAAAGGGATAGAAATAATAGACTTGGGTAGCAGTGTACAGAAAACCTTCCAGAGTTCATATAAACCACTGTGCAGCGAAACTCTGGCCACTGTTTGTTCTCTCTGGAACTTGAATCAGTGCTTGTTTAGTGAGTTTCATGCCAGTGTGACCATTAGATTTAGAGTTACCTTTTCATGATGACAGCACTAGCAAAGGTCTCCATTTCAACCCAAATCGTTGGGAATCATCGAATGGAACCATGACTTTAAAAATACAATTTCTGTCTGGCCAATAGTTGTTGAGATATCTTGCTCTTGACTAAAGTCTGTCTGCCTTTTTAAATGAGCCAGTGTTGTTGCAGGAAGAATCAGCCATGGTGAATAAGGTGACTATACAAAACTGAAAAACCCTTTGTGACATTCCCCTCTCTGACGACTGACATGTTCATTTCTGTTCTTGAGTGGAGACCCAATTAGTGCTGATCTGTAGGCCAAGGCCCACTTCTGCCCTGAGAGCATATACCTGATGTCTGAGATAACACTTCATAATGAAGAGGAAGGCCCTTCAGTGGTATTCACAGAAAGATACTGTTCGTTTATGAAGGCAAGGCTGTATAGTGCTGCAGGGATGCTGTGTTTTTGTAGGCCAATCCTGGGAGTTAAAAAGCCATTGGGATTTTTCCATTGGATTACAGCAGAAAATAAACTCTGTGGCAAACAAAAGTTTATGATACTTACAGGTTTTGTTCAGCAAGATAATTTTCACAAATGTACATCACTTTTATGATTTTTCGAGTCGTGAGTTCAATCACCAGAAGTAAAAGCTAATGTTAGGCTATAAACAAACTACACAGAGGTCGCATAACTCGCGTCACCACCACGAAGCTAAATGCAGACTAGTGTTCGGTGTGAGTAGTATTCTAATTTCTTTAAGAAGTGTAAAAGCTTAAAAATTAATGAGTGTGGTATTTACTCACTGATTTTATTTAGAGGAAAGGAACATTAAAATCTCTTAAACTCGTATTAACCATAGACCTTATTTCAGGGATCTAACCAAAAACACAGACTTCGAGACAACAGAGCCAGCAGCACTCTTAACACCCTGCTCTGTGGTACGTGGAGCTGCTTCATTTGTCTGGTAACACTATTAAGTTTTATGGATTTTGAACTGCCTTGTACACAATGTGTTGTCACAATAATGTAATTTCTAACTTTGTACCACAGGGATTTGACACAAAAATTGACACAACATTGAAGGCATAAGCTCTGCACTTGCCATCTTTAATGAGCTAACAACGTAACAAAACCCGAAAATTATTATATTCAACCGCACCCTGTGACTTTTATTTTAAATGTTTTAAATCTAATTTAATGAAAACTGTCATAGTATTAAAAAAAAAAAAAAAAGCACCGCCATATGCATAAAATAAAGTAAACTTTTTTGTGCGCAATCAGAACAGTAGAATATGCATTTCTCACAGTCTCACTGTAACATAATTTCACTACTTTTTGTGCAATCTGAGCGATGGAATTACTATTTGTTAATTAACATTAATATTTTATCAGTGAAAAAAATAAAGAAAAAATAAATTATTTAGGTAAACAAATTAAGTAAATAAAAAAATCTCTCTCTCTCTCTCTCTCTCTCTCTCT
>CALSCE010004520.1:0-10406 GCA_943593645.1 Bovichtus variegatus
ATATATATATATATATATATATATATATATATATAAAAAAACAAAAACAGAATGCATGTCTCCAAAGTATGAATTGCAGAACTTTGATATGCCATAATGATGATGTTCCACATGAAAATAAATAGCAAATGTTATACAAAATACTCAAGTCAAATAACACATACACCAACCATGACAACTCATTAACAAGTTGTGAAATGTGTTTTATTAAAGCAATAACTTTACGCTTCTGCTTTTTGTTAACACGTAAAATAGATGAGTAACGATACTGCGTCTTTAATTGGACTAAAGTTATAAAAGAAATGGGTTCACTATAGTTACGTGATTCAAGTAGCGCCTGTAACCTTCATTGTCAAGTACCTGCCATGGAAATTGCCTTCTTAAATGTCTGTCTAATCAAAAGCGGAAACTAGAACCAGAAAACAAAAATCAACAGCAAACTAAAACATTTGCCGGTGTCCGTGTGGTAACAAGCATTAGCTGCTAGCTTCATTAGGCTAAGCAGCTAACCGCTGCCGTTCTTTGTTCACATAATGGTTGGGTAGCAAGCTACGATAGCTGACGTGCTAACGTAGAACATGGGACGCTATATAGTTAGCGGCTACACAAACGAGCTAGGCAAATGTTGTATGTTAGACAAAAATAGCAGATTCTCAATCCTGAAATAAACTTGTTTAGAATTGCAAAATAGCGGACTGATTGGGTTCATTAAGCTAACATTACCTCGCTACTATAAGCTAACAGGCACTCTGAATAAATATATGGAAACTAACGTTACAAGACACGATGCGACACCAAAAACTTTTTCAATATATTCTTGATTGGACACGTTTTACGTTTAGCGTACGTACAATCTCTGTGACTACGAAAAACATGTTATTTGTAATTTCATAAAGCTCAGAATAAATAAATGTACCGGTGATTTCCTGATTCAGCAGCTCTCTACCCGTCTTCGGTTTGATTGATTTGAACAAAAGAAGCTGCAGTCTGCTTTCACACCACGTGGTTTGCATTAAGTATTCATACAGGAAACCAAGCTCTCGCCAATTCATCTGGACGAAGAAATACTCATGGTAATACCAGGTCCATAATATTTATAGTCTTAAGTAACTGTCACTGAAACCAATAGTTCCACTGAAGTAGCATCGACAAAAGTAGATCCTCAAATGTTTCAGGCTATAGTTGAGAAATAACCACTGGCATAAATAAATTACCAAAACTTGGAACAAGTTACGAATGTGATAACAAACACCCTTGTTCAGCTTTTGACCATGCACTTACAATCTATCAAAAGTTGAAATAATGAATAAATGTAATAATAAACCTATACAATCTAACATGTGGGGTTTTATGATTTTGTTTTGCGTTCCAATTTATTTCTGCATGACAAAGTTTTAACTCAATGGCATCTTCAGATTTTTTTTAGATAATTCTTCATTATTAGTCATGAAACAGATATTTCAATCACACCTTAAATTCCCCTCCTGCATCCATGCCAAAAGAGTAGAGTGACAAGTAACAACAACAAAGATCTTGTAAAAAAGCATTCATTCTTGAGCCACAAATCAAGGATTTCCACTCTAAACTTCTCAGATGGTTTGACTTAAATAACTGCTTCATTCTCAAATAGGTTAAATGATTCGATATTTCACAAAAGATTAGAAAAAAGTTTTTTTTTTTATACCTATAGATGTTTCAATTACAGACCTTTGTTGCATTTTTAAAATCTGAGCAACTTGTTTCTACAAATTGTAAAAAGATTACAGCTTTACATGATACATACAGCTAACATGTTAACCAATGAACATATACATTACCCAACCTGCCATCATGTGATGCCACGGTGGTTAATTTCATAAATGTTTAGTCAGATATTATTACTCTGACCTCACAAGCAGTGAACATTTAAGGATGATGAGGTAAGGAATGTAAGAACAATTAAAATCTTCCAGACAGTTATACATTTGTCAGCTAAGTGAAAATAACTAAAATAAAGCTTCATTTCTTTTTTCTACCACAGACACACCAATAAATCCGGATCAATTCAGAATAGGAATCCGCTGCATGTTCTACTTTGTGTACACATACAAGGATTGCCTGGCTGTGGTAGAGGGTTTCTTGGGCACTGGGAGGATTTTTGAGCATTTGCAGTAGGACAGGAGGGGAATACTTTAATCTGATTCTTATTCTAAATTAATCTAAATTGAGAACCAGATCTTTTAGCTACTTATTTGGTTGAGTTTTCTGAAACGAACTGCCTGATGACCTGAGATCTGTCACAACTTTGTCCACATTCAAAACTGAAAACTCCTCTTTTCTTAAGTTTATAATGAGTTAGTATGTATTTTATTCATTCATTTTATTTCATTTTTTAAACATAATTAATTTGAAATAATATTCTTTAAAGGATTAAAATTGTATTCATTTGAAAATAACAACAAATAATCCCAAACACTGTCCATCACTTGAGATCACTTTATTAACAGGACGTTTCGGTTCAAATACAGATGGAGAAAACAGACAAATAATCCCATGCATATAAAAACTATAGGCCTGGGGGGAAAAACCCGCAAATAAGAGGACACCAGCAATACCTAACAATATTCATAGAAATTAAGGTCAATAAACCCGTCAAATACAAAACCAAGCGATACTGAGCTATTACAGTTTTATACATACATAATACATTTGCCGATATATCTTAGAAAATCCGTTCACATCACACAATAGGGCCCTCTCGGGACATTCTTTGCAAATCAGTTCCATATTACACAACATAGTCTTCAGACTTTAAAAGGTACAAAAGGCTATCTAAAAATCGTCTAGTAATCACAATGTTTCAAAGTCCTTATACTAGGAAAAAAAAGGTCTACTAATGACAGTGTTTTGTATTTTGCAGGTCTCTGCTGCTCTCTGATGAACATCACTAAAATGCAATACACATCCATTTGTTTTCTTTGTTGTGATTTGATTTGTATACATATATAAATATATGTATATATATATATATATATATATGAATAACAATGTGCATTGTATTTCACTTTGCTTTTTTGATTAGTATTATTTTAGACATTTTTAATCTTCCGTAATTCATCAGGGTGAAGGCAAGATGGGTGAACATATTTGGTGAAAAAGCATGGCGTAAGGGAGAAAAATATAATCAAATCAATTAAATTTTATTTATGTAGCCCAATATTTCAAATGACAAATTTGTCTCAGGGTGTCTTTAGACCCTTGCAGCGAAAAAATCCCCCCCAAAAAATTATTTACGGGGGAAAAAATGGAAGAAACCTCAGGGAGAATTTATTTAGAGATAATAAACTGTCCATAACATAGAGACATAGTACAGTATAATGCAGTATGTGCAGTGAAGCAAGGACACTTGAAGAAGTCAGCGCACACTTTCTTTGTGTGCAGTTATTGAAGGAGACAAAGATTCCGACATTTAGCTGCTTAGATACACTGTTGCCTACATAAGCAACTGAAAGAACCAAAAGAAAAAGAAGAAGACCGAGAATGTGGTCAGAAGGTAGAGTGGGTTTTCCATTAATCTGGAGATCGGCAGTTCGATCCTAGGCTCCTTAAGTCTGCATGATGAAGTGTCCTTGGGAAAGAATTGTATGGCCCTGCAATCAGTGTATGAATGCGTGCGTGAATGGGTAAACGTTGGCATGTAGTTTAAAGGCGCTTTAAGTGATCAGAAGACTAGAAAGGTGCTGTATAAATGCAAGTAAATTTACCATCCATTTACCATTCAAACAAGTAGACCACCTACTGGACACTGACAGCAAGTCTTATGTGTATTTACAAATAAAATCCCAACTGAAATATTAAGGCTAACAGCTAACTAGCTTACAACTGATGAACCCCGGGCCTGCTGAATGTCATCAGCTCTCATTACTCTCCAGTAAAGAAAGCAGGTACTGGTAATGAATGGACGATAAGTGCATTAGAGGAAAAGTTTGAGGAAGACTTCTCCACTATGAAACTGAGCGTGCAAAAGGAGAAGGTGGGCCTTTCAAGTACCCCACCAACCCAGCAAAAACTCCACTTCTTCTCCCAACGCGCCTGAGAGAGAGCCTGCAGATGCTGACACTGACCCTCCCCTGCGAGAGCACTCAGAGGCCCAAACATCACTAGGGAACAGTTCTCCCGGATGGAAGTAGAGCTGATACAACTCAGAGAGCAGCTCACAGCCCAAATCACCCTTCTCCCAGAGGGTCCTGACCATCTTCAGGCGAGAACAGGAGGACATCCTCGGCTGAAAGAGTTTCAGCAGGACATTCTGAACCACTGCAGCATCAGCAGCATCACCGTAAAACGCCACAGCCAAGTCAACACAGGCCCCCACAACCCAGCAGCCCGAGCCTGAACCTCCCCTCCGTGCAGCATCACAGCCAGCTCTACAGGTACCCCAGTCTACTGGACTGAACTATGGTAAGGTTGTGAGAGGAGTAGCACCCCACCCAACCCCCCACTGGTGACCTCAGGGAGATACAATACATGTTACACCTGCTCTGCTCTAACCTCATAGCTACATGAGAAGAGATGAGACAGAATGAAAATGTAATTTTAATTAAAATAAACAGATTTTCAGATTAAATTGTTCTAAATAACATGTTGGAATATTCAAGGCCTTAGATAATCTGTTTTTAGATTAAAAAGCAGAAATCCTTTTTTATTAGAAAATAAAAGACCATCTTACTAGGTATATGCCTTCAATACTATGCCACCTTAAAACAATACAAACACACACTAAGAGCAAAAAAGGAACAAGACACCAGGAACCAGCTCTCTGAAATAGAAGAATCTTTAGTGTCAAACCAATTCTGTCAGAAGTGGAACACTCTATTATACAGCAATATTACATAGAACATTGACCAAATGAAATACACCCCAAGTGGAAAACTTCAGCATTAATAATTAGAGACAAGGAAAACCCTCTAGATGCTTCAATAACTAGATGCTTCAATTATTTCAGTTTTAGCTACACAGTCATGTGGAGAGCTATGTTCTTCTGTTGGTAGAAGGGTGGCTGGATTGAAAGTTGTGCATCTTTCAATAATCAAATGTGGTTGTGACAATACTACTGCCATGCAGGATAAATGTCTTGTTGGTGACATATAGGTGATCTTATTTTGTAACAATAACACTGACACTGCATGTGTAACTTTTAGTGTTGGCTGATTAAACAGTACGATTGTTGCTGATACTTGAACTGCCATGGAGGCTGCAATAATTGCTTGTATGCATATAGGCATAGCTTTTGCCACAGGATCTAACTGTGTAGACAAATATGCTACTGGTCTATTTTTCCCTCCATGCATCTGTGTCAATAGTGACGTCATAAAACCATTTTTGCAATCCGCAGTCTGTGTGAATGGTTTACTGTAATCAGGTAATGCTAACACAGAAGAGCTGGTTAGTACTTATTTAATGTTTTGAAAAGCTTTTTCTGCCGTTGGATTCCATATGTTATATTGTGCTGCCATTGGTACATCATAGATTAGTTTGGACAAGGGATTTGTTATTTCTGCATAATTAGGAATCCAGCTTCTACAGAAACTTGTTAACCCTGAAAATTACATCATTTGTTTTTTTTCTTTTTCTTCTGTGTTCTAGGTACTTTTTTTTAACTCATTAAGAATATCTATCTTTTGCTGTTATGTTATACCCTAAATACTTAACCTCATCCTTCCAGAGTTGCAGTTTATTTTTACTGCCTTTATGTCTTGATCACAGAAAAACCGTAGTAGAGCTAACGTTTCTGTTTTGCAGTCCTCTCTGTTTTTTGGAACATAATAAAATATCATCTACATATAGTAGGATTTAACTATATTTTTAGTTCTCAGCTCATCTGATGTTTACATCTTTTTAAGATATATATATATATATATATGGTAGAAATCATTGCACTATTTGTGCCTTTTAGAATTGTTATACTGTCTCCTTCTGTGTATTGCAACTGTTACAATAAAATTCTATCTTATCTTATCTTATCTTTTTTGGTGGTTCTAACTTCACTAAATTTGCTGCCATTGCTTCTGAGAATTTGGTTGTGCTTTCACAATAACCTTGACGTATTCTAGTAAAAGTATAGTTTTAATTTGAATTTTTTCTTAACTCTGGTATTTGTTTTGCATGGTGTTGGAGAATCACAGATTTACATGCTCCTGAGTCGCACAGAAAATCTACATCCCTCCCCATCACACTCACCGTCACTCATGATTTTATTTCTAACAAATTTCTAGCGTCTGTAACTCTAACAGTTCAACGTCCTCCTGTTTGTCAGTAGAGTTATCTTGTAATTGATTGTGTGTGGGTGTGTGACCTGACTGTTGAGCCTTGTTTAATCACGTTGGGGAAGAGAGGAGAAGTGATTCTTCCTCCTTTCTGGTGCCTCTGTCTGCAGTCTTTCACCCAGTGGTTTGATCTCCCGCATCTGAAACAAAATCCTGATGAAAAACAGACACATCCTCCTCTTCCTCATAAAATGCAGAAACTATTTTCTTGCCTGTTTTCTGCTTCTTCTTCTTTTCTTTTTTTTTCTTACTTTTGCTGCATATACTGCATATGCCTTTGTTTCACCAAGAGTAGCTGTTTGCCATCCTATCTGATGCTTTTTTTTTTTTTACAAAAGCTAAAACGGGTGTTGGAAGCACATTAAAGAATGCATTTTTTAACTGTTGTTGGTAAGGCCCGTTTGAATCATTGGCCTCAATGTGTATCACTGTGTGTATCAAAAACTTCTTCCAGGCTGGCGAAATATCTAGTCACACACACACTCAGCAATCTTACTCCAATCAGCCCTATTCACATTCTGAGACATGTTTCTGTTTTGACACTATTCAACATGTAACTACTTGAGAGGTTGTTCATGTCCCTAATAAGCTGTGCCACATTCGTAATGATATCATTGGAAATGTCTGTGCCTTTTCTTCTCCCTGTATCCCATATTAAATTTTTGCTCTTGTGTGTGAGGGACTGTCTAAATTTGTTTTTACTTATGGCAGATTTCCTAAAGTACTTAAATCCCATCCTGATCGTCCTTCTTCCTCTTCTCTATCTCTTTTCTCTCACCATCACTATATGGTGGTTTTGGACCCCTATGGTCTAGATTGTGGACTGGAATTGCACCTCCTATCATTGAAAGAGCACTATGCTGGTGGCTCCTCTAACTCTAGATCCATGGGTAAAGCCGCTTCTACTGGTCCCAGTCTGCGTCTGACAACGGTTAAGTCATCTTCATTTGTCCCGAAAATTAACCCCTTAGTCATACTCGGATACATATTACTTGATGCGCTTTTAAACGGATTATAGTCAGGATTATATGGTAGATCATTTCTACTTTCTTTTCCCTTTTCTTTCGCCTTTTCCGTCTCTCCATAGCTCCATAGAGTCCCATTCCTCTCATCTCTTTGTGTCATATCCTAAAATCATTCTGAGACACGTTTCTCCTTTAAAATCATATCTGTTTCCACAAACCACAAAACATCCATTTCTACTGTCCCTTTCAGACATGTATTTTTCATCACCAGTTAGTCTGTCGTCACAGATATCTTTACTTCCCTTGGATCCCATTTATATATTTATTTAATAATAATTCATAATTTAATCACAGTCTTCCTGAGACTTCTTGTTTGTAATCCCGTTACAACACAATAAGCACACTTTCTCATATAAAGTGCCTTCTCAATAAGCACACTTTCTCACATAAATTGTCTTCTCATTAAGCACACTTTCTCATTATAAAGTGCCTTCTCATTATAAACTAAAGCTTTAGCACACTTTCTCATATAAAAATGGATAATGTCTTACCTTGTTTGACTCGGAAAACTGGCTCGGCACCACTAGGATCTCGTCACTCTATCAACCTCTCCAGCGGAACCTGGCCTCTCAATGATCCAAATTGCTCCCATTAAAGGAACAAGGCGGAGGTCTTTTACTAGGAGTCTCAGACTCCCCCGTGCACGGTTTCAGAGAGATGAAGAGATCTTGAGATCCGGCTCGAAGGACCAAGTATGTTAGAGAAAATATTCTCAGCCGACACTGTCTTCATAGTTCAAACAAAGTCTCTTTATTATTGCAATAAGGAGCAGAGTTATCTCAAAACAGAGACGCTTAAACTCTTACATGCAGGTTGTAAAGCTGCTATGCTGCTCAATGACTCTAAGAATGGCCTACTCTTTTATACATTGTAGGTCCGCCCAAAGGTCATCTTTACTAGAGAAAACAGTTACTCGACACCTTAAACACAGGAAACACACATAACTCTGTTATCTAAACAAGGAATCCATTTCGAATCCTTTCGTCTGTATATCTCCCAGATGGCAGGCGGCTCCCTCTGGTTTATGTCCTCCAGTTGGCTTGAGTTCCTCCCCTCTTGAACTCTCTCGCCCTCCCACCTCTCGTGTCCTTTAGTTCAGCGGTCCCCGACCTTTTTGCACCACGGACCGGTTTCATGCGAGACAATTTTTCTACGGACCAGGGAGGGACAACACAGTGCGAAACATATAATTTAATTCTTACATATATAATGTAAATGTAATTATTCCTTTTTATATTATGCACTTTATTAATAATATTATTACATTGTAATATATATAATATAATACATCAAAATGTTTACAATAAATATTACTTAATTGTAAGATAATAATTATTATCTGTGCGGCCCGGTAGCAAATGATCCACGGCCCGGTACTGGTCCGTGGCCTGGTGGTTGGGGACCCCTGCTTTAGTTGACTTCAGTTTAAACAGTATTTTTCCATCACCTACCCTTAACTTGTGTGGCAGTATTTAAATTTCAAGTTCTGCTTTATATATTTGAAGTTGAATGTGATCAATCTCGAGGTCGCATTTTTGAATTTGCTTCTCCAGATAGATTTTATATAGATCTTTTATCGGCATCTGGAAAGAGAGACAACATTTTGTGAGGAGATTTTAGTGTTTTTTTTCTCATTTTATGATATCAGTCTATATAAAAAGCTAGTCTTACTTTGCTTAGATGTTCTCTGGTGTTGCTTGAGGATTCCTCCACAGGGGAAGGGGGACAATGAAGCAAGATTTTAATATGTGACCAACTCATTTGAAGTTACCCCTCTCAGAATTTAAAGTATACCTCCATAGACCTCTCTGTACATGCTGAGAGAGTCGAATCATATTCATCCGAGAACACATAATGTTTTAAATAAAAAACACTTTTGAAACCTATGCATCAGGCAAAATCTCTTGAAAATTAGGCAATTACTGATGGATGAATGTCCCGGAATGTTGAGGACTCCTTCAGTCACTGGGGCTTAAGGTGGTTAGATGCAAATGTTTTTTTTTAATCAGAAATCAGCCTTTATTAAAATGTGATATACCAAATATTTATATAGATGTTTGTATCCTGGGGAGTAGAGTGCCAGCTCTTCAGCTGGGGTGAAAGGAGGTGCTGGAGGCCCTCCGACCGTTTCACGGGCCTCCACCTTCTTCCTGTTGGCTACAAAGTTAAACTAAACTATAATGCCTAGGCTTACATTTGCAATTAAGGAAAACAATCTATAGCTATAAAGCAAATAAATTATGACCTGTTTGAATTATGTTTTTACTTAAACTTTACCTGCTGCCAAGTGTGTTTCACACCACTGGGGTTAAATCTGATTCAAAACCTTAAAATGCATTCAGTGTTATAATGTAATAATGAGGGCAAAATAACATCCAAATTATCAAAAGGTACTTTAATTATTGAATGCAATATAAATAATTCACGAAATTTGATAATCTTACGCATTTACTTTTTCATCAATTTTGCCACGCCTTTTCTTTGCTACAGTCACTGTGGTACTTATCTTCAGGAAAATGTGCCAGTACTCTTGCTATGTGGTCATGATAACTTCTTGCTCTGTTGCTATGAAAAAACGTTGCACACGGTTTCTCTGTCAAAATCCATAATTTGTCACATTTTGGCTTTTAAACAATTCAGCACCTGTAGCATTTCACAAACTCAAGTCAGAATTCAAGTAAACACATTTTTCAAACCTTCTTTCTAGAAGCGGGCTTTGAAGTCAGGAAAACACAGACAATTCTATTTGGACACACCTAAAACTATACGTACCTTGGCCTCAACATAAGCTTCAACATGGCTGCGAAAGATCTGAGAGACAAAGCAAGAAATAGTAAATGGACTTAATATATCAAATGGATATAGCAGTCTGCATTTATATAGTAGTCTTTCTACCACTCAACACGCTTTAACCCTGGTGGTCCTGCCTGACACCAGGAAGCCTTGACATCCTGGATCCATCTTTTTTATATACCATTGTATCATGTTGTCTGTCGCATAGATTGTCCATGCTGTATTTTTAACTATGTTGTTTGTTCTGTACACACGTCACCTATTGCACGTCTGTCCGTCCTGG
>CALSCE010004730.1:1469-13969 GCA_943593645.1 Bovichtus variegatus
CACACACACACACACACACACACACACACACACACACACGTCACCTGCAGAAGTTCTCCGACGACTCTGCTATCGTTGGCCTCATCTCAGATGGGGACGACAGGGAGTACAGGGAACTTACTCAGGATTTTGCTCTCTGGTGCCAGAAGAACCACCTCCAGCTCAACGCAGGGAAGACCAAGGAGCTGGTGGTGGACTTCAGAAGGCGTAAACACGCTCCACCCTCACCAGTGAACATCCAGGGAACGGACATTGAGATTGTAAAATCTTACAAGTATCTGGGTGTTCACCTGAACAATAAACTGGACTGGTCAGACAATTCAACGACTCTGTACAAGAAAGGACAGAGCCGATTCTATCTGCTGAGGAGACTGAGGTCGTTTGGAGTGCAGGAGGCACTCCTGAGGTCCTTCTTTGACTCTGCGGTGGCTTCAGCCATCTTTTATGGAGTGGTCTGCTGGGACAGCGGCATCTCTGCTGCTGACAGGAAGAGACTTAACAAACTGGTAAAGAAGGCCAGCTCTGTCCTGGGGAGCCCTCTGGACACTGTGGAGGTGGTGGGAGACAGGAGAATGACGCCCAAGCTGTCATCCCTGTTGGACAACATGTCCCACCCCCTCCAGGACACTTTGTCCACACAGCTCCATCAGTGACAGGCTGCTTCACCCGCGGTGTCACACAGAGAGATACCGCAGGTCCTTCCTTCCTGCAGCAGTCAGACTATACAATCACTACGGCCCCTGGTAGACCACCATACACTAAATGCGGCTGTAACACCACTGTTCCTCCGCTCATGTGCAATACACCCCGTTACTATTTATTACTACTCTTACTGTGCTTACTTACTTACCTTACTGTGCAATACAATCACGTGCAATACGTATGTGCAATATATCTCTTTTTACTATGTATTATTGTTACCACTGCCTGCTAGAGTATTACTCTCACTGTTCACTTACTGTATTACGTCAACTTAAAGTTGCTACTGCAACATTGTCAGAGTTCTGAGAATATACACGTGTTCTGTGGCCTGGGGCACTCACAGCCCGACAAAGCTTTACTTATTAACAATGGCATAACAATTGGCAACACTGTATGTGAATATGGTTGCACAAGAGTTTGACTTCATTTGAGATGGGGGATTTTTTTTTTTTATGCAGCAACAACAACCTGCATTTAACAGAATAAAATTAGACACGAATTGTAATAAAACTGAATACTATCAGCTCTTCCCACTTGAATAGAAGTGCTAGAGGGGAGCTTTAAAACTACAGGGCCGGGAGCTTTAAAACTACAGGGCCGGGAGCTTTAAAACTACAGGGCCGGGAGCAGTAAAACGGTTTGCATGCAATGCTTTGTGATGACCGTCTGACACATGTTATATAGCAGTGTTATTCTAGCAACAAAGTAAACCCCGGGGCGGTTTCTGTTTCTAAAGCTAGCCCCTGTATGGTGATATATTTGACATATTTGAGGCAAGAATTTGAGGTTTACACATTCAGGTCATTGTTATTCAAAATATCAACACTTACTCCAGTGAATAATAAGAGGGTTATGCTGAGTTCTTCTTCTTCTCCAAAACTATCAATTTCTCATGTCAGTCCAACAGCAAGCAACTCATAAATACATAAAACTAGATAAACCCAAAGTGAATTATTATTATGTGAAACTCACACTGTTTTCAGAGTACCTTTACAAATCTATACTGGCACAGACTAACTTGGACACTCACACACTTTTAAAAACACAAAGAAAAAGTCATCCAACACACCAAAAGAAAACTGTTGTGCAAAAACAAAAACATGCAATAACATACCGCTCTGTTCTTCCACACACCTCATTCTTATTAGGACCACAGCAGCTAATTCACACACACACAAAACTCTGCTCGGTTTCTTCTCTGTGAAGCTCAGTACACATTGTTCAGTCTAAGCAGCTCCTCTCAAGTCTTATGTAAGGGCTGCAGTGCAACGCCTTCAAACGTACTTCTTCCCTCTGGCTTTTAACAAGCGTGTGTACACACGCACGTTTGTATGCCGCTTGGAGCAGAAGAAGTTCTTAACACGAATCCCCAGAAGGTCCGGTTCCTAATATTAAGATGGGTTAAATGCAGAGTCTAAATTTCACTGTGTGTTCTGTATACATGTGTGTGACCATTAAAAAGGAGGATTCAAAGTCCTCAAATCCCATTTATTTCCATTTCCAGTCTTAGCTGGAGCGGTTTGTTGAGCTAGTGAGGAGCTAATTAGATTATATCATTGTCTCACTGCAAACAAACTGGTCAAACAGGACAGTAGTTTCAGCTTTTTAAAATCACAACTTAAAAACGTGTTTCCAACAAAAGGAGTCTTTTTACTTTATCACAGACTTGCATTTATCATGTGCCATTTCTGATATACATGACATGTCAAACATAGCTCTAGTCAGAAGTTTGATCACCATTCTAAAACAATACTCACTGTAGACTATAATAGTAAAGTAAAGGTTTGAGTCACCAGCAGACAGCATGATGCAGCACCAAGCCAAAACATGGTTATCTTTCCATCTAAAAGAGTTTAGTTAAAAACACAATATGTACATGCCAAGAACACAACACACATCAGTCCCACAGGAGCAGACCAGGCTTTTACCCTTTCAGCTGAGCATACTTCAGCAACTGCCATCCCTTTGGAGAGGGGAGGAGGAGGCCTGAGGGATTTAAATGATGCATAATGTAGAAAAGTAAGAAGAGTGCATGACAAACAAGGAAAAAACAAGTGAATGGGTGAAATATGGTGCTAAGATTTAAGTAAAGTGCAAATATCTCAACAAAAATAGAATGAAAAAAAAGATTCCCCCTCCCTCATGTATTCTCACAGATCCATGATTCAATTAACCATAAAATCAGCACATCTTGATATTCAGACTGAATACCTCTGAACTGTTTATTGGGATGTTCAAAAACACCTGGCATACAATTCCCTGTTTACACTCCATCAAGCTCAACTTTGAGAGCCAAAATCAATATTTGATGTCACTTCCAGTGTTTGATAATATGATGCAACTCAAATAAATACAGACAAAGTGCACAGACCTCTCTTTTAGGTATGTTGTTAACCCACCACTTCCTCTAGAACTTCACATTGAAAGTTCCTGAACAGGGATAAACCAAAGTGTTGCAGCATCCACAGTTGGCAAGGCTCTCGCATGAAAACTTACGATAAACATCATCTTATTCCAATCCAGTGTGCATCTTTCAAAGCTGCTTCTGTATTTAACACAAGTCAACTCTCACTGACTCAGTATGCAACAAACTGTCATTGTGTACATTTGTAAACATAGTACCGTGTCTGGGAAAAAAGGCTGTAGTAAAAAAAAAATGTCTTTGATAGAAAATAATTTAGACCATAGGTCAATCAATTTAATTAAGTGGACTTTAAAATCAAATATGTAATATCCAATTTTGATTTAATAAATCCCATCCATGGCTGGAAAAGGAGAATTTCTTAAATGTAAGTCCCATCTTCCTTCAAATCCCTTGTGCTTGCTGCAGATTCTTGTTATCAGTATAGACTGTGAACCTTCCAGCGTGCATAGGGCTGTGGGGGGCGTGGTTAGGGAAAAGACGGAAGACTGAACATTTTGTTCCCTGGACTTTTCTAACACTGCCCTTTGATCTGCTACAGCACGAGACTTTAGGAACTCTGCAGATAAAACTAAGAGAGTTTTTTAAAAAAAGACAAATAGTTCATATTTTAAAGCGGATTTACATTTGTCTGTATTCCATCATTTTCAGCTCTCATTCATCTGGAAAGTGTTCAGGAGCGCTCTGCATGTCAGAATCAACAAATGCAGCAAAGTGTTGATACAAATATTAATTATTATATAAATATATATGGTGTTTTATAGTTTCCTTTATATAGTCCCATATAGTGTTGTTGTGCTATCCGGAAAGCATCATTTTCTAATGTAGTATGGGGGAGCGGTATAGGACATAGTGTACTCCAAGTTGTGCCACACTCGCCTCTTAGTTTGTATCAACACAACACGGGCTCCTCTACACAGCCACATGGCCGCGCGGGGCTGACTTACTGTAGTACAGTGAACAAAGAATGTAGAAATTCGGCGTATAATGTTTAAGCGGTACTTCATTTCACGATATGTGAATGGAGCCGCGTGCAATGCTTTGGTAAAATGCAACAGCAGAGTTATATGAAGGCATGAATGGGGGCCAATGGAGACCCCCAAAGAGCCACGTATACCCTACACACGGCTTCTATATTGACACGTGAGCATTTGGAAGAGTGAGTCAACTTAAATTGGGGGCGGGGTGCCCTGCGCCCTGGGGTGCACACAAACCCGCAATGCTGGTACAACTCGTCTTCTCTCACGAAAGAAGCTGGAGAGCCTAACGTGACATTTCTATTGAAACTATGTGGCCTACAGACAGGACTCTGGAAAAAGGCATAAACCTGCTAACGTTGCTTCTGTAATCCCTCGAGTTGGAGTCGCCATGGCCAGGCAGCCTGGACACCGGATAAACAGCTGGTGTATCACTAAACGTTCGAGTAACAATGCTGTCAAAAACATTACGTGGTGTAACAAACTGAGGCCCAACTTTGCTTGCTAATACAGTTATATATATTATATATAGTATATTTCAAAAGTGAAGGCAGCGCTAACGTTGGTAACTATGTGGAGACGTCGGCAGCCCTGCGCTTAAAAGACCAACAGTAATGTGTCGCAACAGTGCTCGCGTGTTAACGCAGACATAGGAGGAATGTTGTGCTTAAACAGTGTTTACACGCTCCACAGACCGAGCTTAAGTAACGTTTCGGTTAAACCAGCTCACTTGCACGGAGCAGCTAACACGTCGACAACATTCTCTAAAGCTAAATGAAGCTAGCTAGCCAGGACTAGGGCCCTGGTTGAAATAACAGCTTGACACCCGATTAACTTTGAAAGGCCTGCCAGTGAAAGCGGAAGGCAGCAACGCATCACCCCACCTCTGCAACCCAGGCTAGAAACAAAAGCAACAACGCACCTTTGGATTTTACGTGCACTTTAGCGTTTTTCTTTGAAGCCATGTCGTATATCGGGCAGCAGGACTGGTAGACCTCTGAGAGAAGAGTCGAGTAGCGGCCGGAGGCTGTACTTCTAGCAGTGAAAAGAAATAAAAATGTTCTCCTGCCTAATACAATCTGGAGCCACCCGTCCACATTAGGACTGACAGCTCTCTAAACCAATGACAGACTTGCCACACAACATGGGCGGAACTGGATGATTGTTAAACCAATTGACTTCGAGAGGCGTCGCGTTTATTCAATCGTGTGGATAGTCTTATCTTTGCCCCGCCCCCTGCGCTCCTCTGGAACGTGGCAAGATGGTAGATCCTTTTCAGAATCAGAATCAGAAAACCTTTATTCGTCCCACAGCGGGGAAATTTACAGCGCTACAGCAGCAAAGGGACAGTGCAGATAAAGGTTAAGTACAAATGTATAAGTACAAAAAACACAACAACAAGTGGCAGGTTGACGTAATACAGTAAGTGAACAGCGAGAGTAATACTCTAGCAGCCAGTGGTAACAACAATACATAGTAAAAAGAGATATTTATAATAGAGATTTCCCCCTCTCCACAACAATTTGTCTTTAAATCTGAAGAACATCAACGCAAAAACATGTCACAACAACAGCGTATGGCCTTCTTACTTGACAGAGGATACAATACTGTCAAAATCATTCAAACTAAATACACTGCATTTAATGTAGGCCTGCAGTATGGTTTCAATTAGGCTGTGTTCATTTTATTTTGGATATTTTAATGAGAATGATTATGTATACATAACTTTGCATTTGATTAATATTTAAAACACTAAAATAAATTTGAAGAGTTTCCCTGTCAATACAGAAAAAAAACATTTAAAAAATATATAGTCAGTCAAAACATTGTTTCTGATTACTATTAATTTAAATGCATGAGACATTTTAATATGAGAAAACAGTCACCTGCAGTTTTGTGCCAGACAAACTTAAAAAGTGAGCCAGTCTTTTCACTGCACATATTTTGACTTGTAGTAGTAGTACTCCCAGGTGGTACTGATAACATTAATGATGGCTGCCTTGTGTTCAAGGGTCCATGCACAATAACAGGACCCTGAAGCAGGAGCAGCTAAATGAAAATTCTGCCATAATAAATTTTTTTATTTAAAGAAGAAAGGCTTGTCATGAGACAACTGTAATCTTCTGTAATTACCCATAATAACCATATTTAATTGGCGATTCTTGCCCTGGAGAAGTAGGCTACAGCCATTTTCTCTGATTGGGACACAATTTGTTTAACAACCATGAAGATATATTTTGAATGTATATTTTGACAGTTTATGTAGGTATGTTCTAGTTTGTCAGTGCTGACTGGCTTCAGTGATGTTTGATAGGGCTCCCTCCTTGTAAACTGGCTTCACAAATGAAGTATAAAATGAGTATAAACACATACAACCTTTTACTTAGTTAATATTCTAAACCTTGTTCAGTACCCCAACTTAATTCTAACACAGTTTATAATGGTGATGTATGAATATCTGGTCCACAGGTTCACATGAGCGATCACCAAGCTGTCTGATAGACAATTACATTACATTACAGTTTTTTAGCACTTTTACAACATTCACAACCAGCCGCAAAACTATGCACACACGTCCTCCAGCAACACAGCCCCAGGGAGTACGATGGCTGAGTGATTGAAGAGAGCTTTGAACTGACCTAATCACGATTTTGGACACGAGGAATTATCTAATCACAGGAATAGAACGTCATTTGCATGATGGATGTGTTTGTGGGGGGTATAAGTGGTTTCACCCACAAGTAATTTGTAATGTTAAAAACTGCTATCTGTTAGCTACCTGTACAGGTTTTTTGGGGAGGATGTACACATGCCATGATTCTAGCCATCCTGTCTCCTAGGAATTATGTTCAAATGCAATCTATTTGTGTTGGCTTATATGTTTTAGAGGAAAAGTAATGCTACTGGGGCAAATATTATTTGGCAAAATGGTCTTCCAATCCATGATCTTCTACCACAGTGAAACACAGAGGGACATGTTGATGCCCAGACAATCAAACAGTAGAAGCTCAACTTTAATTACTTTACTTTACTTTACTTTAAAAGACCTTGCGGCTCCATACATCAGAGGTTTTCTTTCATTTTATGTCCCAGCCAGATCACTAAGGTCCTACACTGCTTTTCTTTTTAATGTTCCTTATTTGTCCCATAAAAGTACAATTCAGAGTGCCTTCCATTTGTATGGCCCTAAAGTGAGGAACTCGCTGCCTCTGGATATTAGAATGGCAAGCACTCTCTGTATTTTTTTTTGGAGTAATGTCATTCCCTTAGTTTTTAAGCTTGAATCATTGGATTTGCATTATATTTATCCCTGGTGTTTATTTTATTGACAGCATTTTATATTATTTTCAGTCTTGCAAAAATGATCTATGGTTGTCTTTTTATGTCTGTGTTGTTTTAATCTTGCTATGTGAAGCACTTTGGGCTGCATGTATGTATGAAAGGTGCTATATAACGTTGAGTTGAGTTCACAGTTGTTTACAGAATTATGCTTTTACTACTTTTTCCCATTTCTATAATGTACTCAACTGTTGCTCTAATGTTTTAGTCCAAACAGCACATTTTATTATCAATTGAAAATTAAAAAATACCAATTTTTGTTGATTTAATTTGTAAGACATGATTTGGAATGGATGTGTGTACGTGTATGCAAGTGTGTGTTCTGGGTCTCCACCATGCTGACCATCTGTCACTCTGTCCAGCAGCTATCTTGCGCCCCCTGCTGACAGAGCACACAAGACACCCCCTCTTTCTGGACGGCCTGGATTTCTCTAACCCTCTTTATCCACATACTGTACAGTACAGTGCTGGTGTAACTGAACCCTATGGCTGTTCTCCAGCCATCACAATGTGTGTGTGCTCTCTGGATCTCCTCGCAGACCTTTCCATCAATGTGTGTGTTAGTTGATTATATTTTGTATTATATATCTGAAAGTAACTAGTAACGTAAATTATCAAAATAATGTAGTAGAGTAAAAAGTATATATATAATATTTGCCTCTGAATTGTGGTGGAGTACAAGCATATGGAGCAGAAAATGCAAATATAAGTACAAGTACCCCAAATGTGTACATAACGTACATAAGTACAGTACTTAAGTAAATGTACTGCGAGAATGAGGAACCACAAGTTAAACTGTGCTTTTAAGTCAATCCACATTAAAAAAAGGTGTGAGTGTTTGTTTTTCTGCCAAAGGGAAATTTGAAAGCTAATACTCCACATGAATGAATCATGTGTATCTTAAAGAGATGTTTAATTTTATTTCTATGAACCCTTTAAATTCAAATCCAAAAGCATTTCCTGGTGAGCTTGATTCATGCTATGCCAATGCTAATCCGTTCTGCGTACATCTGTTAACATTAAAAACAACTGTAATGTTACATATGATGAATAACACTGAAAATGTATTGCTTTGAAACAATAATTGGTACATGTATTCAAAAGGTCAAAAGAACGTGGGAGCTCTGAATTAGTTTAATTGTATTAAAACAAAGAATTGGTTGGCATATCAAGTGTTTTGTGTACACCTTCTTGTAATACACTCAAGCACACTCAGTGAGTCACTGCTGCCTGTCTTCAAGAGGAACCGTGTGCACGCAGGAAGCTGACAATAGTGACAAATCAAATCCCTGCACTCTATTAATGCAAATGAAAGTCATGTTCTCACATAAAACATGACTATGAAATAACATGTACACAATTCCTGTATGTGAATTCATCACACATGCACATAATGCTGATTCACACGTGATATTATATGTGAAATTGTTGTTTTCACATACTGTATAATATCTTCCATTTCACATGTGAGATATCTGAAGATCCAAAAGTCACATCTACCAATATCTACATTTTTCCCATTGAAAAGGTATTTACATGAGAGTGTGGGAATTGACTTTCCCTCCAAATGGGATGTGATGCAGTGCAGAATCCAGGCAAGCTGCCAGTACTGCAAGGCTCTCAGAATATAAAAATTCTCTATAAATAAAAATGGTAATTATTTCTTGCTGTTACGAGAGTATTCATGTCACTTAAAACCAATACGTCTACACAGGTCAGCAGGGTCTGCAAAGAACCAAAGTGTCATCAACATGGTTTCTAACTGCCGAACTGTCTAATGATTAACTGTTTGGGTGTGAACTTGGTCACCAAGCTGTTGTTGCCCACAGAAAAGTTCCTTGCAATCGGTTAGCATAAAAAAGTTATTCATGAGTTAATAAAGGATTTATAACTTTAACCTTTTTAACCCTTTCCGACTTCCATTTAAAGTCAGCTGGACAGTCATTGCGGTTCTTTCCTGTTCAACTACTTGCCTTGAAGAGCACCTGATGGTTCTACTCTAACATCATCAACACCAAGTTTCTTGACCCAGTTTAGCACTTCCTATTTTTTCTTCTCAGAAAAGTTGCATTTCACCTATTTCAGGGACTTGTGTATGTATGTAGGTGTTGTAATTTCAACCCAACACTATCACAATTTTCGCCGTAAGGGGAAGTTAGTGGTTGGAAAGATGATGGAAGATGTATTTCTGCAGTTCTGTCGTTGACATGTCAACAACACACGAGTTCCTAAGTAAGTTTAGAAACTTCAGAACAGTTGTGAATTACATAAAAGTCTAAATGAGTTGGTGGAAGTTTCTCAGTCCATAGCTAATCTATTATAGAAGTGTTGTGTTTTCTTCAATCATAGTATTGGTCAGGAAGGTGGTGTAGTTGCACAATAGCCCAGCCTTTATCTCCCTTTATATGTATCTTGTCAATAGTGAACTATGGATGTGCTTACACTGTAGATTGATCCCAGGCATTTGGATTTTGCAGTGCTGTAGAGTAGATCGTTTACTAGACTGAGCGGGACTGATACATGTTTACTGACCTGCTAACACTGATCAAAGGTCTGCACAGTGAGAGAAACAGAGCAGGACCAACGACTAAAAGAAAACATGAAAGCTAATGAAAGTAAACCTTATGGCTTTATAAAGCTGCATTACAGAGATGCTTTTTATACGTACGTATAACTTAATGTTAGTGGTGGAAGATGTATTAAGATATTTATTTAAATAAAAGTAGCTATACCATCATTTAAAAACACTGTCACAAGTAAACGTCTGGCATTGAAAATCTTACATTAGTAAAAGTATGTTGTTGTTATCAGAACATTTACTTAAACTATAAAAATATGCAGGCAAATTGGGCTCAGTTAGTATTATATATTATACTGTTGGATTGTTGTTTGTGATGCAGCAACATGCATTTTAATGTTGTAGCTGGCTGACTTAAAAACTATTCTTAAACTTACTGTATGACAATGCATTGTATTTCATGTTAATTACAGGTTTTGCAAATCTTGATTTACAAACTACTGCTGCCAAAAAACTAGTTGAGAAAGAGAAGCCAACTCGGCAAAGAGCTATTTGAGCCTTTTTCAGATTATGCTTTTAGTCTAATGACACATTTACTGTGTCATCAAATGTGTTTCCAGCAGCAGCCAGCAAACAAGGGCAGCTATAAATCTGCCACACAAGGGATAAGTATTACTTTTTACTATGGATAAGAACTGCATTTATTTTAAAAGCCTCCATAAATTATTTTCTATTTTTGACCAACAGGTCAGATTTTTCAAATAAAATTAAGATTTTCAAACAGGGAAGAGGTCATTGTATGGAAATGTTACTAAAAGGTTTGTTTAGGTAATGTTTGTGCTAACAGCAAATTAAGTATTACATTGTGCAGTATACTTGATCACTTTTCACTAAATCACCTGCTTTCTGAGATTTAAACCTCATCTCGGTCCCTTGACAAGCCCGATCAATTTAATGACCTCTGTTGCATTGACATGTTGATCCATACTTCAATGGAGTCCACTGACAAGTTTACATGTTTGACCAGTAGATATCTATTTTCATACCTATCTTTATCTACATAAGATAATTCTCCACTTCAATAGTTTGTTAATAAAGACATTCTTAAGCTTATTCTTAACTATATTAATACTAATATATACTAATATTCTTATTCTTAACAGTGTGCTCCATGTACCAGGCACTCACCCTGAGAGCAGACATGTTATTACACACCATTTATTGACATCAATGTGCACACATCTTACAAGAATACTGCTTCAAATATCAATATTATATTGTATACATCAAAATAGTAATAACAGTTCAAAATGTGTTACCAAATGAGAACATCATAACTTGAGCTTTTGTGCTTGCTTTTCCTTTATGTAACTTTAAAGTCAATAATAATCAAATAAAAAGTCAAATAATTGTATGTGCTCAGAAAGACCCAAGCATCTAGGCAATACATTCATTCTCTTTATTTAAAGGGCAATGTAAATAAATAAACATTCTGTTATCATGAACCTATATTAGGTTTTGCAACAATTGATAAAAAGGATTATAATCTCAGTGTGTACAGCAAATTCACATTTTACGATACATGAGTATATGGGATAGAAATTGGTCCTAACATAGTGAAAGGTTTCTGAAAAGAAAAAGGTTTTTAGAATTTTAAACTGTTAAAATGAAGACCAAATGTAAAATAATGACCATGAATAAAAGGAACAGTGGATGGATTGGCTTGGCTGGCTGAAGAGATGCATTTCTTGATGAAGTGATGAGTTGGAGGGAAGTCAGGGTTCATGCTCGTCCATGGTGACGTGAAAACACACTGTTGTGCAAACTGTTTGGTCTGACGTTTGTTTCTCGCTCCTCGTAGCTCGGTCCTCTGGTTGAAGCTTGTGCCTTGCTGCAGCTACACAAATCTCCTCCTAGCTATCCATCCCTGAGGTCCACTGGAGAGTTGGCTATTTGTTATTAATGTCGAACTATAGAACAACTTAACTAGAGCTGAAAAAACTTGCCTTTGTGTAACATCCAGCGACATTCCGGTAAAAGACCTGATATGGTAGGTTTTTTTCCTAGTGGAGGTGACAGAGTGATCTGTGGAACATTTACATTTAGTTTCTACTCCAAAAACAGTAGCTTGAGAAGAGTTGGCTCAGTTAAGCTGAACAAACTTAACACTGAGCGGCTAGCAGATACTGGTCAAATTTAAATACACAAATTAAAAATTTATTAATTACATAAAAAAACTTCAACATTAGGGGAAACATATGCTTATTTGCTTATGTGTATTTCAATTAGAAGATGCAACTTCTCCCTTTGGTCAGATTCCAATGAGCAATGTAACCAGGAAGACAGCTAACAGGCAGAAACAGCAGTGTGTGTGTGTGTGTGTGTGTGTGTGTGTGTGTGTGTGAGATCAGAGGGGACAAAACTCCGAACATCATCCCTCTACAAGTTGCTCAGTCTCCACTTCCTCTGAGATCAAGCAGTCCTCGGGAGTGATGGCGATGTCACCTGTTGGGTGAGTAGCAATCTGCTGCAGGAGCTTCTC
>CALSCE010004924.1:0-11929 GCA_943593645.1 Bovichtus variegatus
CACGATAAAAACCGCAAGTGGGCGCAATGAATAGTTTGCCCTCTTTGTTCAGATAATAAAGTGTGTAATTATTGTATTAACTTCATAAGTATAGGTGCGACTCATAACCCTCGGCGACAGTACTTTAGTGCTATATTTTGCTCCGAGAGTTTGTATTGTCTGCACGAGCTCTTGTATTTACAGCGTGCATGTGAGAGAAAACACTGCCTGCGGAAAGTGGAAGCAGAGCATACACACACTGTCTCACATTGACACACACTGTCTCACATTGACACATCTCGAAAATGTGGCTCTTATTAAAACACCGTTATCTTAAAGTACTGATACTAATAAAATGGGGGTATTGTACCGTTTTTAATGGCAGGGTATCGCGATACTTGTCTAGCATCGGTATACTGTGCAACACTCTAGTTGACAGTCCACATCGGATGGTGTTTAGCTGACCGGGCCAGGTAATCCCTCTTACACCCAGGAGCCTGTTTACCAGAGCAGTGCATGTTCCTTTTCATTTCTCCGCCAAAGTTCCGCCTCAGGTTAGAGCAGCCACACAACTCAGGTGCGGCTTGGCTGCGGCTAATCTAGAGATTCTGTGTGTCGCCTATTTCTTTTCCACGTCCGCCGCACAGTTCTCAGCTAAAATAGAGAGTAATGTGTAGTTCCGAGGCACCTGCTCCAAAGAAATAGGGGGCAGTATTTCACCTCTACTACTGGGTCCATACAATCTACATTTACAGTCATCAGTTATTTAAAAAAGCCAACTATAGTATGTTATATCCTATATTTATATTTAAGTTTTAGTTGTTGTTTTAGTGTTGATATATTTACTGTGTATTTTTTACTCTTACTGTGTAAGTCTAGCTGTCCGTCTCCCAGCCTCCACACATTCTACACAGCGAAGCAGCCTCCCATCGACGGTGAGGACGAAGCTGCGAGTCCTTTTCTCGTTTCTACCACTTTAATGAAAACAAAACTATCAAAACGTGCAGGGATCATGGATGTAAGTCCTGAGTCTGCTCGAGTCAGGCAGCTGGACTTCTTCTCCCTCTGTACTGAGGCAGACTGGAGCTACAGGGACTCACTATCACCTCTTTGGAGCAGGCGGCTCAGTATTACACATTGCACTTTTAAGGTTATGCTGAATTTTTTGGTTTTAATTATGTGCTGCTGGAATTTCCCATGACTGCTCTATGGAGGTGTTTGTGTGAGCGAGGCTGCTCTGTCACCATTGTTATTTCACACTTATGTGTGAATGCATTTTGTAGGGTAATGGCAATTATCCACTTCTTAAAGTTATAGAAGCATTGTTGTTACTGTTGGATGTCAACTTTGGTCCATTGAAGCAAGTTGTAGAGCGTAGTGATGTTATAGGTCTATATGACATTGTAGTAAAATTCAACAACATTCGTCAACTCAAAATGAGATCATTTGCATATGTTTAAACAATATAGTAAGTATTTTGTGTTTCTGTCAGGTGACCATCGAGGTGGTAGGTGACACACAGACTGACACAGAGGTGGAGATGGATCTGGTCAAGGAGGGTCAGCGCAATGACTGGTCCGTGTCATCCTCAGAATGGGCCAACAGCCACAAGAAGCTGTTCTGGCCACTGTTCTGGGAGTACCCGGAGCAGATGGAGAACGGGCAGGAAAGAGCCAGTTTGGATGAACAATCTGAAGACTACAACTATGACCCAGAGGAGCCCGTTTTGAGTGGAGTTGGGGGAGACTGGGGTGGTCACTGGAACAAAGACTGGGATGCGAAGGATAAATACGGTAAGAATGCTTTCTGTAACCAAAACTGTACAGCTTTGATTAACACAATATGAGGATGGATAAAAAGGAATTTAAATCCATATCACAAGGAATTGTGAGGAGGCAGTGAGTGGAGACCATTCAGGTTGCAGCTTCTCCTTTTTATCCAATGCTCACCTTAAAACGACAAACGTCAACGTCAGTTCTATCTTGATGACAGGCCAGAATTTCACTCTAGTGTTGTCTGGTTAAAATTCTCCATGCAAGCCGGTGTCTGTACAACATTGTTTGTGAGAGAAGAACCTCCACTCTGTAACAATCAATCAATCAATCAATCAATCAATCAATCAATCAATCAATCAATCAATCAATCAATATATATAGTACAATATCACCAATTACACATATGCCTCAGGGGGCTTTACAGACTGTACAGCATACAACCCTCTGTCCTTAGTTCCACAAGGAAAAACTCCCCGAAAGAAACCCTACAATTAAAGGGGGAACAATGGAAGAAACCTCAGGGAGAGACTGAGGAGGATCCTCTCCCAGGACGCACAGACTGTAATGGATGTTGTGCGTACTACACCACTGTACAGTCTCAGGTGGACTTGATCGGGACATCCGTATGTAAGATATTTACTTTCTCGTGTTGGCTCTGTTTTGATATGTTTGATGGGATCAGTAACAGTATGATCATTTAAAATTCTGACTTCTGGATTAGACTATGGGCCAGTTTCTTGCTTGAACTTCAGGTTATGCTTGGGACAAAGCTGAACACTAGCTGAAAGCTACAAAGACTGGACAAACCCCTCATAAATATCGTTTCCACTAACTTGCACAGATTCTTTGACACACTGAAGCACTGGTCAGTAACCACTGGAGCTCTGGTGGTAGACGACCCCGCAAATCCTGGGGGAGCGTCAACTCTTGCATGTACTTATACCAAAACAAACCTGGAGGAAAACCAGCAGCTTGCACTGTTTATATCGGGGGTGCTAGTCCTTAACATTGTGGTAGCCATTGTGGTAGATCGTGTGCCGTTCAAAAAAATGTATCCTAGAAGATCAGATTTGTCAAATTTTCATCCTTCTTCCGTACAGCTTATTTCACTTGATTGGCAAAGACAGCAACTAGTCTGAAATAAACGTATTATGGTCTCACGCAGCTTTTTTAGTCGGACCTGCGCAGAAAAACAGAATGCAAACCTACCTGATGGTAAACTTGCTCAGTTACTCAGTCGCTCTCCCTGAAGTGAAGTCTTCCATTTTTTCCAGTTAATTGCAGAGTTTTTCCTAGTGCACCGCAAGGGTCAAAAGACAGAGCCCGCAAATCCGTCGTCGTATGCTGCACAGACTGTGAAGCCCCCTGAGACAAATGTGTAATTTGTGATATTGGACTATATAAATAACATTTGATTGATTAATTGTTAAACTTTAGTGAGCTAACCTAATTAATTCATGGCAACCTAGCATCACAATTTCAATTGTGAATATAAAATGAGTGTGTGACCAAGTGAGTGGCCAAAGAAGTGCTCAGTTATCCCGAAGCACAGTTAATGTGATGTGATAGCTGATAGTTTGACTGCGAGTCGAGGCACAGCACAATTGTGCTTTTTCATTTAAAATTTTTGCGATGTTACCAATACAAGAACAAGCATTTTTCGGACTTTCAAAGACCCGATGTCTAAGTTGGAGTCAATCACCACCGATTGAGCACCTGTTCTATTGTGACTATGACCTGTAAACCTTTACCCCGTCGCGTTAAACGTGAAAATATGCTGCAGGCTCTACTGTCTCTGTCTGTCTGCCCACTGAGGAAACCGGCTGAGCGACTCGCGTTCTTCAGAGGCAGACCACGAAATTAGCTAAATGAAAAGACAAAAGTCGACCAAAGAAGCAACAACCGACGATGTACTCAGCTGTTTCCATCAGCTGTTAGTCACATTCAACGTCCAAAACGGTCCAAACTGAAGCACCGGTGAGTCCAAAACGGTCCAAACTGAAGCACCGGTGAGTGAGGAGTCAGCAATGACGGTATACAACAGTCAACTAAATCGTTTTTTCAAAAGTTGTAAATCACTGCCACCACGAGAAGTCCTTGAGCATAAATGAGCACAGAAAATATTAGGCTGGTTGGTCCAGTAGTATGCGATATTTGCCGTGGACAGACACAGAGATGCTCAAACACACATGCACACACACACATTTAGGCACACAGGACTGAACGCAAGATCTCCCCGGCGGAGGCAAGCCAACCTCCTTCCAAAAATATGGCATTATGCCCTTTATTAATATTCATGAAAACATGACTTCTAGCTAATCAGTTTTTAAAAACCACACTGGACTTGGAACCCTTCAATGTTACAGTTTGTCGGTGTTACAGTTTTACCGTTACAGCGTTATTATTATTACTGCATCAAAATCTTTAATGTGCGGCACTCGGCAAAAGCTCTGTTCGTAATGTCTGATTGAGAGGGGTTTAGGTTTGGACCGTGTGCGTAGGTGTGGCTGAGCTAACTGTCTGACTTGCATATTGTAGTCTGCTGACACACCAACACACACAGTCTCACGTGCTCACCCTCCAACTGACTTTTCACTCTCCTACACAAACGCCAGCTGGTCATACTTCCTGCTGATCATTGGTGTGTTTACGACTTTCCCCAATAGTATGCAATCTCTTATTTGGTCACAGTGCGTCATTACCTTCTGTGTGGAAACATGTCTGAGGGGAATAGTTCCAGATCTCCGAGGTTGTCTGAAACTTACCGGCTTGTGTTTTGCAGCCCAAAGATCAGGTTAGAACAGGTATCTGAACATTTGACTCTTTTCTTCTTTTCGCAGGGCATTGATGCATTGCATTTTCCTATTAGCATATCAGCGAGCAATGTTGTTTTAAAATCCTCATTGCAGAAAGAAAGAACAAAAAGGATGTTTGCGTTAAACCTCTGCATCAAGCTCCAGTCGTTGATAAAATGTCGGAGAATGAAGAGTTTTGCTCGCATACAGCCGTCATCACTCGGAAGAGAGTCTTTTGAAGTTCTCCCCCCTCTCGCTCCCCTCCTCCAAGCGCTTGTTTAAATACAGATGAGCATGTCTCAGAGGTCCCACGCTGTCGTTACACGGGCCTTTTCAGCCGCGCTTAATTGCATAACGCGCACACACCAGCTGTCTGAGGAATTCACAACCTAACTTCAAAGCCCGCTCTTCATATATAACGGCGTCGTTTTGCTTTTCTCCTCTGTGCGCTGTCTTTCCTTCATCCATCTTTTCTCTCTGCGTTTTTTCAGAATATGAGGAGTGGAGTGACTGGGCGCCCTGCAGCGTCACCTGTGGACACGGCACCCAGAAACGCACCCGCTCCTGCGGCTACGCATGCACTGCGACTGAGTCACGCACGTGTGACCCGGAGAACTGTGCCAGTAAGAAGTACTCTGTGATGTGCAAGATCAATTATTAAGCACATTTTTAATAGCAAAAGTAACATAACAAATGTTTTAAACTCAGTCATCAATGATAAATCGAACAGCCGTGTGGCTGCGATGGTCTGTGTCACGTAAATGTCGCTGTCTCCATGTTCATAAAACAGGTGCTTGAATGTCAACACCCGATCTCGGATAATCAAAAACCACGTTCGTTGTCCGCCTGTGTTTTCGACTGTGTCCATCCCTTGTAGCGGCTTCAAACCTTGAGAAATCACACAGCTGTCTGGAGTTACTGTGACTTGATCAAATTGGTATCTATGTTGAGCAAAGCCAATGAGTCTTTTGCGGCAGACAAGCAGGCCTCTAATTGAATAATTAGGGGACGATCATCTGCCTTCAAAGGAATCACCGGCGTGAATAATAAAAAAAATAATGAAAGAGAGAAGAGCAGAGGGCCAAGAACAGAGAGTACTCCATGTTACACATCAGAAAAAAAAGTTGATGTGGTATTAATATAGGAAGCAAACTGTTCTTTAAATAAGACTTTTATCACACGAGAGCCAGGCAAGAGTCACCTAATTGGTCTAGGAGTATACAGTGAATAGGAACACTGCTAACTAGTAAACAGTGCATGTTAAATACAATATTATAATAATAATCAGCTTTGCAAAGGTTTTACAAGGAAGGAAATTCAACACATTTGTTGGACCTCAAAGATACAAACACCATTGAATGTAACTTGGTCTGAAAACAAACATTCTTAACTTTATTGCACAGTTGTAATTTTTATGTACGCTTCACAAACTACTAATGGAGGCCCACCGCGGCTCCCCAAGGTTTGGGCCGAGGAGTGGTTGCACCCCCTCAAACGAAGAAATAAGAAACGCCCTGCATTAAAGCAAAACAATGTTGGGTACTGCTAAGACATGAAACTCAATCCAAGAAGTCCAATTTGAGTAATACATTTAGGATTTTGAAAGTTTATCAGAATTTTATAAGAGAAAGTTGAACCAGGTTCAATTTCTCCGTTTTTTTGCAGGTTGTCTTTTTTGGCACCCCCACCCCATCTGAATAATTAGATGGCCTGAATTTTTTTCACACAGAGCTAGTCTCTCTGAATACCACCTGAGACTGGTCGGGTTCTGCCCCCCCAGCATCTCTGCATTGTTTTACAACTAGGACGACCACAACGAAACACTAAAATGATAGAAATAAGTTGGGAGCTCACCTTCATCCAGGTATCCACAATATTTTTAAAGCACCGACAGAAAATGTCAGTTTAGTGGAGGAGAATAAAACCAAACCTAAAATACAGACACTCAAGGTATTCAATAATATTTTTTGTATTTCTATTTTGTTCCTTAAGCTGCCTTCACATGACAGGAAATTTTCTCTGCACTTGCTGCGAGGTCGGGCGCAGAGCCTCGCAGTGAAGGCAGCTAGTTAGTTTTGTTTCTATGGTTACCTCCGATGCTTTTCCACAGGAACAGCTTTAATGTGTAGGTAAAAATGCTAGTGTGTGTGCATATGATACAATTAAAGGACCTTAAGACAAGTTTATTTTTTACCCTCTGTCATGCAGACGCTGCCATTTCAGTGACTGAGCTCACACCCATGCTGACGACCAGCAGCACAGACCTGGACACGAGTACGTATGGAGTGTGGGGGTGTATTGTGTCTATTGTCCCATGCATCCTCACCATCGTCGACAGGTTACACTCCATGTTTCATAAACATGCCGACACCCATTGAAAACACTGACGTTCCGCTCAGTGGTGGCTAACAAACTCTGGTTTTGATATTTAGAAAAATCTCCCTGCGCAGCATGTTGAGAGCTGAGTCTGTCAAAGACACGACGAAACGCCGACCGTGCCTCCCAGAAATGTTTGAATTGCTTTTTAGTTTCCATTTTATTGCTCCCCTGCTGCTAAGCACCAGCCAGAGAACATGATAGTTATTTTCACTCTGCAAAACATAACTAGGGATACAGCAGGAAGGGAGAACATGATCCAGTGTTTGACATTTTCCCTCTCAACCCCACATCTACTATAGGCAGCAAATATAGAATGTAGCTTTTAACTTGACCAATGCCAAAAACCTTTTCATTCTTGTTTTTCTTCAAAGCCCTTTTTTTATTCAATAACTCCTTAATGTTTTAGAACTGGACTGTGGGTTTCAAAAAACCTGTATCAAGCTGGCACTCCAATTTTGGTCTTTTTTGGACTCTAAATGTAAAACTCTTGGCGTGAGCCGAATAGCAGAGTGACCGTGAGAACTGTACCTGCGTGAATATTGCTGCAGGTCACCAGCAGTCAGAGGGAAGACAAGCAGCTGCCAAAGCGTGAATGTAGCAGCCAATGCAAGTGCAACCTCAGTGCTGAATTAATGCCATGCCAGTCCTCACCCTGAAGGGACACGTTTCCACAAAGCCCTCCCCTTTCTTTCCACTTTTTAGCAGCTGCTTTCATTGAGGAGAGAGGCCTTTGCTTCAATGCAGAATGAGGACAGGACGGATGTTTCTGGAGCTTATTGAGCTTGCTTTCTCTCTCTTTCCCCAATCAGTGAATTTAAAGCAGCTTAAACATATCCAGCCCCGTGACTCAAGCTATACAAAATATTATCAGGTGTAGGATGAAGACTTTGACGTATAATTCTATTCATCAAAATGTATTTACTAATTTCTGGTGTCCCTTTAGTGCATTGTATATATTCCCTGACCTGTAAGTGTACAACTTGACTCTTTCAATATTTCCCATCCTCTGCCTCTTCATAAATTAAGTCCTAACAGTCATTTTATTACATCTAGCTGCAACCTTTAAATTGATTTGTTTTACCTTATCCGAACAAATCCATAAACTATTTAGCTGCAGGAATACACTCAGAAACTAAACTGCCGCTAATGCCATAGTCCACTATCTCAGCGCACGCACGTGCACGGCCCTCTACAGTATCTAACTACAACAAGGACCACAATGGAATTAAGTCCTGTGTTATCCTAGATGTTCTTTTAACTGTGCATACATTGGTGTTGTAATCAACTGTCTTTTAAAAATGAATTGTCAAATAAACAAAGCAAAACAAAAACAAAACTAGAAACTGAAAGTTACTTTACTTTTTGTTGCTATTAAGCTAATTACAATTAGAGTTCCCTGAAAGGATTCCTGAAGCCCTGTAAAAGTTCCTGCAGGGGAAATGGGTGTTTGGGTTACTTTGTTTCTGCCATACCCTCGTCGGTTCCAGTTGCAATTATCTGAATTAGGTTTCACATTGTACCATTTTGAACTGAAACGATATATGATACACTTTGCATTTCATAACTTGCTGCATGAATATGGTCCTTTATCAAAACAAACCTTTCTATATATAACTGGTTACTGTATTTCAATGAATTGTAAAATGTTAAGAGTCTTTGTGATTAATTCAAACTTTTTGCAATCATCCAACCCCCCCAACCTAGGTGTAGACAGCTGTGAGAAGTGGCTAAGCTGCAAGAATGACTTCCTCCAGAACTACCTGCACCAAGTGCTTACAGAGCTCCCCAGCTGCCCATGCTCCTACCCCTCTGAGGCTGTTTACAGTGCCCTCAACATCCAGGATGGAAAACTTCGCAAGACGTATCGCTGGAGGGACGCGAGCGGACCCAAAGAACGCCTGGACATCTACAAACCTTCCGCCAGATTCTGCATCCGCTCAATGCTGTCGTATGATAGCACAACGTTGGCAGCACAGCACTGCTGCTACGATGATCAGATGAGACTTCTAACGCGAGGGAAAGGAGCTGGAGCGCCAAATTTGATCAGTACTGAGTTCTCACCAGAGCTGCATTACAAGGTGGATGTCCTGCCCTGGATCCTGTGCAAGGGCGACTGGAGCCGGTTTCACTCAGTAAGACCTCCCAACAATGGGCTGGACTGTGTAGATAACCCCCCTGAACAAGTGTTTCAGATGGAACTTAAAGAGGCCAGGGAGTACTGACAGTGTGGGGTTGTGGAGTCACAACAAGCAGGTGTGTAACATGGAGACGTTAACGGTAGCTTGTAACTTGAATCCCCATTTCTCGTGTTTACCGACTCCATCCTGCACAAGCACAGCAAAACTGAACTGCAATGTTAATACAGCGTTTCTGTGGCCATGCAGCAGCTCCTGCCAGCTGAAGTACTTTGGTGCAGTTGCAAGCTTCGTTGTTGCAATCTCATGGCCTCCTGCATCAACCGACACTTTGCTGGTTATCTTCAAACTATATGAAAATATGAATGGAAGACGTGGACAATCATTTTATTCTCATATGTAGTCTGTCTGTTCACAGAAACAAGAATGAAATAACAATGAAATTCAGTGCTGAAGTGTTGAAAAGCATGTTCTATTAGGACACTTATCAGCTAATCCCTGTATGTTGCTGCTACTCTGTTGGAATGTGCTGAGCTGTGCTGAATGTCTCAGATGAGTGTGTACAGTATCTGTGTGAGTGTGTATAGAGGATGAACTTATTTATTGGCCCCTGAACTATTTTAATCAGATCTAGTGTCCCGCAAAAAAAATTCCTGTCTAGCTGGTAAGCAGCGAATAAAGTCAAATGGACCTTTGGATAATACATGCTCTACTTCTTCATCTTCACAAAATAATCAGACAGAATTATTGCCAGAGCATGTCTAGGGTTTTTCCTCCTGTCAACATCTGCCTGATGTCATGATTTGCAACACAATGCATGCACCCACAGCAGGAAAACATGTATATGCTCCATAAGATTCAGAGCAAAAATGTCAGGTGGGAGTAACCCCATCTGAATTGACACTCATGTTGTACAGTATATGGTATAATTTCCTCTGGCCGCCGGTCCAAGTCTCCGAACAGACCAAGTACGGAATGTAGACTGGTACCAGTTCGCCTCCTGGGCACCAGACCCCCACACTGGCTCCTTGGGCACCGTGTAGTAGCTGCCCACTGCTCCTAATACTAGGATGGGTTAGATGAAGAGTCCAAATATCACTGTGTGTGCTGTGCTGCGTAAACCTCTGACGATTAAAAGAGGATTCTAAATCCTCCATTTCCACTGAACAGCATTTCTACAGCATTCATGCTAAATTGAGGACATTTGAATTTACACTTTAAAATCATTTTCAAGTTTGCCAAATAAAATATGTTTACATCTCTTCACCCCGTTGAACACAGATCACATCCGTGTTTCTACAATCACAGCTTCTACTGGTCGGGTACCTGCGTGGAGCGGGACGTGTGGGGAAGGCATGAAGCTCCAGCAGTGTTACACCCCCCATGTCACTGACATAGTGTTGTGTGCCTGTTCTCGGATGACTGCATGAGTAAAGAGAGCCATAGTTAAACTGAAACTTCCAGGCTCTGTTTCCAAACTAAATGACATTCAAAAAGATATCCAGCCCTGGTACATACGTAACCATACTCAACAAATGTGATGTGCTTCATTCAGTCTGACCTGACAGCTCTGGTCATTCTTTCAAAAATGAACAATAGCATTGTTAATTTATTATTTGTTGTTATTTGTTTTAGTAGCCATTGACAAACATTTCCCTGAAGCCCTAGACCAGGCCTAATCAACTGGCAGCGCACAGGCAAACTCAGGCCCGCCAACAAATTCAGACCAGCCCGCTGATCGATCCTGTTTACAAATAAATACAATTTAAAACCTGAAGAAAAAAAGAAATCCTGCCACTAACGGACATCACAACTTGCATCATTGATGAAGAAAGCCCACCTTTGCATGCGCTTGTAGCTGTAGCTAGCAGCAACGGCACCTTGCAGGTCTCCGGTGTTGACTTTGGATAAAAGTTGGCACAATGTCAATATCAACCCTGAAGAAACTGAAAGTTGATGTCAAAAATGGTCAATTTAACGGCAACTGGACTGAGAATTATGTGTACATTCAAATCGCTGAGACTCTAAAGAAAGAGATTTTTGAGTGAATCACAAATTTCCTTTTTTATTCCTGTTAATTCATGTTTATGTATTCACAGACATATCCATATAAGAATTCTATCATTTGTGTGTAACCTCGCCTGGTAAGTTGTCGTGCTTATGGATATGTAAACCATACGTTTTTAAATGATTGATCACATAATAACGAGTTTCACTAATGTTTGATGTCATTCAACAGCTGGCTCAGGTTTGCCCTGGACTAGCCCCTAGTTACGCTGCTATAGGCTTAGACTGTCGGGGGACTCACTCCTCTCCTCTTCCCTATCTTTCTCGTTCTCCTCCTCTCCCTCTCTATTTGATATGCATTCATGTCCCTTAAATGCATGTTACTAACTCACCATCCGGGGCATCATCCCCGGAGTTTCTGTGTCCCTTATCTGGCAGGTTGCCACTATTAAAGATTACTTTTGGACCGCAAATCGTGGCTGCACCTGTTGCCCTGGTCCTGCCTGACACCAGGAAGCCTTGACATCCCCCTGGATCTGCATCTTTTTTATATACCATCGTATCATGTTTTCTGTCGCATAGATTGTCCATGTTGTATTTTTAACTATGCTGTTTGTTCTGTACACACGTCACCTATTGCACGTCTGTCCGTCCTGGGAGAGGGATCCCTCCTCAGTTGCTCTCCCTGAGGTTTCTTCCATATTTCCCCCACTAATTGTGGGGTATCTTTTAGGGAGTTTTTCCTTGTGCGATGTGAGGGCCTAAGGACAGAGGGTGTCGTACTTTGTACAGGCTGTAAAGCCCACTGAGACAAATGTATAATTTGTGATATTGGGCTATATAAATAAACTTGATTTGA
>CALSCE010004959.1:0-11426 GCA_943593645.1 Bovichtus variegatus
ACACACACACACACACACACACACACACACAGGCGTATACAAAAACACACAGACAGCAGGCCCTTTTTGATTGATAGATGGCTTTCCCAACAAACAGAAAGCTGGGATCAACATCCTCGTGGCCCCTTTTTACCTTACACGCACTCATGCAGTGGCATAACGTATGTATGCATGTGTGTGTGTGTGTGAGAGAGAGAGAACATTCCAGAGTAACAAAGGTGGGATTAGGGATGCATTAGTTGGCCGTGGAGCGAGAGGCCTGTCAATAACAGCAGCCAGAATAAACCCTGAAACCTCGATAAGAAGACAAAGGACAAGCCAGATAGCAGCAAGCAGAGAGAGAGAGGGTGAGGGAGGGGGGGGGGGGGGGCGGGAGAAGGATCAATAGAGGGAGAGAGGAGGGGTGAGGCAGAGAGAGATTGGTGGATGGATGGAGAGGCAGAGAGAGGGGATCAATATCAAAAGAGACAGGAGGAGAGAAAGTTTTCACAAAGACAACTGAAAGGGTGAGACCGGGTGAGGATAACGGGGATGAGGGACAGGAAGATAATGGAGGAGAAGATGCTGAGAGTAGGGATGTAGGTAAGAAGCAGGGTTTGATGGGTCGATAAAGATGGCAGTAATGTTGTTTTACGTCCTGCTTGCAGCCAAAAGTTCGAGGTTATTTTGAGCATTTTTATTGAAACGAGAAAGAGGAAATATTTGGACATCTCTCAAATAACGTGAGTCTGACCAAACTAGAAGTTATTAAATAGTCCTTTAAAGCCGTCTGTCTTTGGGATTAGGAGGCCTCATGACATATAGAACAAAACAGAGAAATAACTAAAAGATGCTTTTACAATTGTTCTTTGTTTGTAAAAGAGTTATGTCCTTGTATCAATGGCCATCACATTCATGTAATTCCACATTGGAGTTTAGTTTCTCGTCGCTTTAGGCTATATAATAACCGTTTTTCAACAAATTCCAGAACGTTTCTAGGAACTTTGCCAGCATTTTGAATGGAGGAACCAGGGCTCCCTGCTCTGCTGTAGTACTTTTCTATAGTTCAGAGCCCATCGGTGCGCAGTTTGCTGTAAAGAGTTTCACTGATAGGGCAAAGACAAGCCTCGACATTTTTACAACCGCCCTGTTTCCACTGCAGGACCTTTTCCATGGGCCCACGAGCTGTACCTACATTTCAAACGGAGGAACCAGGTTACAAATTTACTTCAGCCATAGTTTGTGGCCACAAAAAAGTACTTGCTCTGGAGTTAGTACTTTTTGAAGGCCTAGGGAGAACCAGGGCGGACTTTGCAGTACTGAGCACCACTCACTGGTCAAACCTGAAGGATGCTACAAAGTCAGTAAAGTACGCTATGGTTTCCTTCCCTGATTGATAGAAATGGCAGAATGAGATGTTTCTGTAATTGCCTCAGACGTCCTCCAAGGACAGCAGAGGGAAATGACCTTCACCGTCTCATGCCAAAGGATTCATCCACTCTCTTTAGTGCTTTTACCACAAGACACAATGAGAATCAAAACGAGCGAGTGTTTGAAGGTTATCTTCAGAGGATTCACAATCAAATGGTATCAGTCTGCTTCACACTCATCTTCAAATGTGACAATCTCTAAATACACAATCAATGAAATCACAGGCCAAAAAAAAAAAAAAAAAGACCATTGCACTCACCACTAGTGATTTAAGAGTTAACCTGAAGAATATTTAATTTCATCTCCAAGAAATTAATTCAGATTAAAATGGCGTCTCAGAGCCTTTCACAGTTAAAATGTTCCAGTCAAATCAGTACAAATCACAATCTTTTAGTACATTATTTTTACTCCATTTTAAGTTTGTATTTCTGATGTTTGTTTTCTCTCTTTGCTGTAAAGCACTTTGGATCAGCTTTTTTTGTGTGTAAAGTGCTGAATAAATAAAGTTGGGTTGATATGAATTGATGGAGGCCGGTTGTTCAGGGGCAGCAGTGGAAAGATATCATTTATCTGCACTTATTTAGTACACATTTCTGTAATTAAGGAATGTAACGATTAATACGTTTAAGACACAACATGGAGGAAAACAAACTCAACAAGAAGTTGGCCAAGAGCACAGCAAAACAAATCATGTATCACAGTATTTACATTTCTGTAATATTCATGCTCTAAAATCTGGATGCCCCTCCCAAAAAAAAAAAATAATAATTAAATCATTGAGATAAAATACGAATGAAACCAAATGTACTTTTAGTTCAGATGAACGCAGTAGCACTAAGAACAAGTCTTAACTATTATACTCATATTTCTAACATCCTGCAGTGAGCAGGTTTGTCAATTCAAGTATATTTCATCGCACTTAAACTGTTACACATAGAAGATCCAACTTCATTTTAAAGCAGCATATAGTTGGCATTCCCGCCGAGCTGTGTTTTGATGGAAAAGAAGCTAAATAACTCCCCTGTATCCTATTTATCATACCGCCGAAGACATGCCATCTTGAATTGTTGGTTGAAGAGCTGCAGGCTCTAAGTCCCAACAATCCTACAGAGGCTTGAACCAATGACAGCAGGGCAGCGTCGGTTGGGGAGGAACGTGTAATTGTTTTACCGGCTCTCATTAATTAATTTCCCTCCTTCATTTATACTGGGAACACTACATAGGTCTGGGAGGTATAGGTAATGATACAGAAGGAGAGACATGAATACTGAGAGAGAGAGAGAGAGTGCATCCTGTTGCCGTCAGCGAGGCAGCGAGCAGCTAGCTGTCACACAAAGACACAATGAGTCCCGGCAACAAACAGCCACTTAAAAAACAGCCTGGCAACAGAGAGCAAATTCAATTAGAGAAGTAATTAGTAGATACAGGGCCAGGCAGCGGGCTGCCGCAACGCCACAACACAGGAATTAATAGGCGCGGATAGGAGGAGGACGCTGTCATAATTAAGAGGCAATCACCTATGTCAATGAATACCTAAAAAAAAAAAAAAACGGCCCCCAACGCAAAACTATTAATTCAGTGATCAAAAAATATTTCAGGAGATGATTAATACAGCAAATTCATTTTAAAGGACTAATTTCTGCAAAGATAGCAAGACAATTGCACATAATGTACTCCGCCTGGCATTTATATTGCTAATTAAATTTTTTCTTTCTGATAATTTGTGGAAGGATTGCTCTTGCCTGTATTCCCCCCGTGTGTGTGTGTGTGTTTGCTTTTTCTAGAGTTATGAACCAATGGAGGCAGTGTTGCAGCAGTAAATACACGGCAGAGGCTGCCGAACAGAGCGGTGTCTCGAAACGCCTCCCCGCAAAAATCCGCTACGCATGGACGAAAAAAAACAACATGAGCACAAAAAAAAACAACACAAAAAACTTGCCGTTTCTTTCCTTCTTAACTCCGCAACATCCCTCCACCCTTCCTTTATTTAACTCCCCCTCAACACCACCACCGCCGCTGCCTCCCCCACAACTCCACAGATACAAAAGACCCAGCAATTAAATTAGACGATAAGGACGTGAAATAAATCAGCAGGTTATTGATTGATTTGTTCCTCTCTTGGGGTGGGGGTGGAGGGCGGTGGCAGCTATCATTGCACACCAACAGCTCCGCTATCGCTAACTAATTACTCCATTTCTAAAATCCCTCAGATGAGACACCGAGGTTTCATATAACAGATAGAGAGGCTTTGCAAAAACATAGAAGCGAAGAGAGACAGAGGGATCTGAAGGATTAGAGAATCATCAGAGAGTGTAAACAACAAGAGGAATGTTTCTTCCGGGTAGCCTTGGCGTCTAACAAGCAATAAGTGACGGGATTGTTTGTCTTTCGGCCTGATGTTGCTGTCATCCCCATCAGTGTAGAAGTCCCGGTGCTGTCGGAAAGTCATTAATCTAAACAATAACCACCGAGCTGCGTGGAGAAGCTGCAGTGTGAATCTAGTCCAAGGTTTCTAGTGCGTCTCGACACCTAAACACAAAGTGTACTCAATAACACACATGTGCAAGTTTACTGGCCACACCACTGCTGTAGGTACAGACTGAGATACAGTAATAGAGCACACATCTGTAACTTTATATGTCTACATAACGCAGCTATTTGTAGGAGGTCACTTCACTTGTCATTACTTCACCTCATTGTTCCTTCAAGGGAAACATGCCTTGCAGTAGCCATTAGAAAATATACAGTACACAAATACTTCAATATATATTACCCTCAAAATAGAGACCCTCATAAAATAAAAAAACAGAAAAACAAGAAAACAAAAAAATGTAATGTAATGCAATAACGGAATATTATAATATTATGTCATGTAATACATGGAGTATTACATACAATTAGAATAATACATGTTACAACTGAGAAAACTCCATGACCCGAAAGCCAGTAGCTGGACTAAGAAATAAGATTTCTTTATTTTTTTTGGTCAAACATTTTTTAGAGTCAAGAATAAACTCTTGCATAATAGCGCAAAGAAAAGAGTTATTATTGGATCTGCTTGTTTTTCGACAGCTTAATCCAGTTAGAAGCATCGTTCCTAACCTTTATGGTTGGTGATCACTTAAAATGACTCGTCACAGATTTCATGTCCACGAGTTGTGAACAGTGATTCTCCCATCGAAACTTAGTATTTGAGTATCACCTGAATGTTCATGTTTCACACGAAAAAAGTCAGAAGTATTAATGTATATAAATCTATGCAGATCAATGTTTTCTTCTTTCCTTTAATTGTCTTAACATGCCTCAGATTCATCTAAAGACCCGTTGGAGGAACAAGTTAGGAACAAGTTAGGAACTGGACACACGAAGCAAACAAACTCTCGCACCCAATGGTTTTTCCAACTGTTTACTGTAAATTGAGTTCCCGTTAAGTGTGTAAACGACTATAGATCTATAGACTGTAGAGCTGCAAACCATTTTGCATTAAAATTATCTCAAGGTTTCAAAACTCATAAACTTCTACCAACACTTAAATAGTTACTAAATGGTTACTAAATCGTTCGGAAATCACTCTGAATGCAATCAGGCTCGATTCTGATCGGGTCTATTTACTTAACACATACTAAATGAATAGACAGGAAGTGAAAGCTCTAGGAGAAGAATTGAATGACTAAACTAAAAACGTATTGACCTCTAACCTTAGAGTTAAGTACCGAGTTAAGTAACAATGCCGGTGCATTTGACCTGAGGGTTTGGCGTTTTCTGAGGCTCCTAAACCAAACCAAACCAATGAGGACACTCTGGATTAAAACCACTTGCTGTTGCCTCAACCGGCTGAATTTCCACAGAAATATCTTCACATTTTATTTCATCTTCTACGCGGAAATGAAAAGCAAGGTCCACGTCGATGAGGGGAGGCAGGCTGTGATGATGAACTGAATTTCCACATCTTTTAAATACAGATTTAGTTTTTCTGGCTGGGTTAAAAAATGGAGGGAGATCTCCATACGCAGCATTTACATATTCATCTGTGACAGTTGGGGGATATTTGGAGACCCATTTTGGAGTGATGTGAGAAAAAAAATATCCACTTAGCCATATCATCACCTACGATCGGGACTCATAAGCCTGGCAATAGGCTGAGAGCGGAGGATAACACTAATATAGCCTCAGATTTCTATGCGGGACTAGTTAATGCTATTTACTGAAGAAGGTAGATGATCGACTGGGGAGCAGAGAGGAGAAGGGAGGGAAGGAGATGGACATTAAGTGGCCTTCGGAATCTGTGGCCGCTGCCTTGAGAGCCAATTACCAGGCTAATGGAGTTAATGCCAGAGATGAGATGGGCTCGGGAGATGAGAGAGGAGAGAGGATAGCGGGCATGCCTGACACTGAGACCAACTGCAGCGGAGAGAACGATTAGTGCTTGTTAATCTGATGGGCAAATCATTAAGCATCAAACATACTGTAACACATCAGGAAAGAAACCAAAACGGGTCGGAGGGGCAAGGAAAACGCGGCACAAAACACGCGGGGACAAGATCTGTCTCGATTTCATGATCCATCATGTTAGGCTGCAGATTAAAAGTGTGATCTCCAGGCTTATAAACGATTTAGCCAATTACAAACGTTATCTAAAAACTCTTTAATTTGCCATTCAGAGCTGCAACAGGGGCCCTCGGAGCCGTCAATGAGGGTGATTAGAGCCCAGATTGCGGCTTCGAAAGGCCCCAAACATCTGCTGTCAGAGTGACTTGGAGACGTCAACGCAGGGAAAAACTGTTCTTCAGAGCCTGGCATCTGATTAGAGAGGAGAGGAGAGAAGAGGAGAGAAGAGGAGAGAAGAGGAGAGGAGAGGAGAGGAGAGGAGGAAGAAGGAGGAAAGAGAAGAAGAGGTTGAGATTAGAAAAGGGAGGAAAGAAGAGGTGGAAAGACCTGTGTTGGTCGGCTGCCAGCTAGCTCAGTGTGACAGGGAAGGCCCATCTGCGCTCCCCGACACTCAAGATGGCAGATGTAGAAGCAGATTGATTTTCATTCAGCTGTCATGATACACAAGTGGGAAAAAAACACTCGCGCACACACACAATCATGGTGTTTGAGAGCTCTGTCAAGTGCCTGGGCTGCTGTTGGCTGTCTGTCTGCCAAGCTGTTTCTCTCCTTCCTGTAATTTCCTCATTCTCTGCCCCTCCCTCTCTCTTCCTCCCTCTGTCTCTCTCAACGAGCGCTAGCAGAATCTAAACGCCACATCTGGCGCTCAAATTAAATCATTTACAGTCCATAGAGAGAAGTGCGTTTGGTGACAATGCAGCCGGTGGGGAATCAGTGTGTTTTCTCTAAGCTGTGACACCATCGTCTCCACTGGCATCTGATTAGATGTCATCGCGGCGCTGTTCAGATGTGCGAGACGTGTTTTCTTGCTGCACGTTATAAATCGGAGGGTTGAAGATGTCATGGAGGGAGCTGATCATCTGGTGGCGTTGCCTCTGACACCTGCACTCCTTTCTCTTTGTGTCACGGCTTACATCTGCGGGTCTCTCAACTTCAGCTGATTTTTGATTTTTGTTTAGGGATGCAAAATTGAGCTGAGTGAGTCAGGATAACCATGACATTCATTTTATTTTACTTCCACAAATGTTTACAAGGTTTGAGCTCCTGAGTTCAAATGCGTGGAGTAATTCAAAAGGTCTGCAAGTGAGTCACCACTCTCTGAAAGTCCTCTGTCTTTGAACAAAACGTTAAAAACCAAACCACAGATTGTGGCTACACTGGTCAGCTCACAGTTTAAATGTGTGCAACTCTTGAAGTGAAGCAGAGGATAATTTGAGTTGTATTGCCTTGTCTGCAGTAAGACATAAAGGTCCTCATGGGTCAAATATTTCAGACGCAATAGGAAACAGACCTCTGGATAATCTGTCCACACCCAAAGTGCAAAAGAGACTTGTTTCGAAAGGGACGGGAGGACAGTCATACCCTGTCCTAATTGAACAATTAGAACTGATCTAAATTGCAGTCAACCCAAACAGACTCCAATGAAGAGAAAACAACAGCACTGGCAGCAGCATAATGCTCCAACAATCAACAAGCTGCCACAATCAAACAGAGCAGCAAAACCACATTTTCCCTGCACTCTTTATTTCATGTCAAAGAGCAGATGTTTCTCCTGCAATGACGATGCTGTACCTCGTGATCAGAGCTGATTGTGGGTTCACTTCGATCCACTCAGGTATATAAGATACATTATCACAAAGACCCGAGACGTACCACAGTGCAGCAGGTCACACAGAGTGGACTGGATATAATTTGGACCTGGCTGGACTCTAAATGGTTCTCGGATACTAAGAACCGAGTGGAACCTGTAAAGACGGCTAGCTTGAAAATGCTCCATTCAAATCCAGAGCAGTGACACGGATTCTTGTGCTACTAGTGACCAGACATTTGCAACTCATAGGTCATTTGAAGAGTCTCCCACCTTCACTCAAGGCCGACCAAGACTATGGTCCAGACCCGTTTGAAGCTGGAGCTAATGTTAGCGAGGGTCCAGCAGAGACAACAGACATGATAGAAGGTGTGTCTGAGTGGTATCAAGGATGTGCATTTGCCACAAACACTACAAACTACCGCAACACTCGCTTCATTCTGGATGATAGCCAGAGACAGTGCTTGCATTTTGATTATTTGGGGTTTCTGTTTTTTTTAATCACCATCATCCCCCAGGAATTACGCCCATATTGGACAATTCTGCATCTCACAAATTATATCCAAAGCCAAGTGCAGGAGGTTAAGTAAAAAGGGTGTGAAGATCAGGGTGGTTGGACAGGCGTGATGTGTGTCTGACTTTCATGAGGTACACATCTATTTTTCATGACCACAATCGTTCTCTAACCTCAACCATACCATGTGCAGATATTGTAGAAATTGAAAACTTTGTCAATGAACACAATTCCTGGTTTTGCAGAATCGTCTAATGTCAACGTTCTTGTATGGCGACAGGGTTTTAGTTTTATATAGGAAGCCGTGGCCCAGATCAGACTGAACGTAACGTTGCCCTGCAGGGGAGTGGTCTACAAGGTAGGGACAGATATCTCTGGAATCTAGTGGACAAAGTTACTCTGGAAAAAGGCTAAAATAATCAGTAGATCACTATCAGTTGACAGTATAATAAAGTGCCCCTACATCTCATCTACTCAAAAAAGTGGATTCAAAGTTAAGTTACTTGTTTTATATGATACATGATGGTTTTAAGTCCTTGGTCTGGTAAACTTCAAAATATAATACAACACATATTTATCAAAACTAGAAAATAAAAATCCCCCAATGCAGGTTAACTTTATACAAGTAGTTTGTGGGCCAATGAAGAAATAAATTACAAAAAGGTCCAAGTTCAAACATGAACCCTGCACCACAGTCAGCATCTTAAAGCCCAAGGCCACCAGAGCATGCCAATTCACTGTTCATGTTATTTTCTAAAAATGACTATAAATAAGACCAAATAAAGCAGATCGCCGCCTTTGCATCAAGAAAGAAATTGTTTTTGATTTCGGAAAAAAATCTTTCAAATAAGTCGATTTGAAATGAGTAATAATTCCAGCCTTTTAGCAGTTTATTTTTAGCTTGTCTTCAGAAAACAAGATTTTCAGGACTCAATAACAGAATAAATGACTTGTTAAAACGGAGATTTACTAAAAAAGGTACCACAGCAACGCAGTCCCATTAAAAGTGTAAAACACACTTTTACATGACGGAACACCGTGCATAATCTGTCCATACCCACCAGAAGTGAACAATAATGACCACTGGGGTTCTGTCAATCAGCTAATACTGACACTATTAAAACATTCCACCCCCTGCTAATCACATTCAGCTGCTGTTAACTGCTGCTCTATCAATGGCTGATTCAGGCCTAATAAAATCATATAACATTTCCCTTTTTTCTTTCCAAGATTTCGTAAACATGTCGTAGAGATTTTGGGAAACTTCATAGAAGGCTATTGACTTGTAGCTCAGCCTGGGAACGCACTGACTCCTCTGAAATCCCTATAAAATGTGGGACTGGTGGTCATCCATCATTATAGTCAGACAGCGCAGGCCTTTGTTTGTCCGGCACTGGACAGCACTGGACTGGTCTGGCCTGGCTACTGGCGAGACTGTAATGTGTGTGTGTGTGTGAGAGAGAGTGAGAGAGAGACAGCTGAAACAGAAAGCTGTGTGTGTACGTGTGTGTGCGTGTGTGTGAGAGAAGCAGTTGACCTTGTGTCAATTAGGAGCCCATATCGTTCCATTCCCCAGAGGCGAGGCTGACTCTGAAACATTAAATCATTTCATTCACTTCAAACCGATCCTGCTGTTTCCCCCCTTACACACCGCCTGCGTCTGAGAGCTCCCGCTGCCCCGTCGCTAAACTGTGGATGAAAGTAGCTTGAACCTCAGAGGCTTCGATGCTGCAGTAATGCCTCATTTAGCAAGCGGAGAGGTAAAAGAGCAATAATCCCTGAACAGATGCAGAAAATGTTTCATTTGATCAATTTACTGATGTTTATTTGGTTCATTTAGAGGACAGCAGGGATGCAATGGAAGGCAAATCTAGTTTAACACATTCCTCTGCAGAGCTATTTACCCACATGGTATACTGACTCCACCTTTAAACGCAAGTTAAATATAAAACAGTACTCTACCAATGTAAGTCACTGTTTTTTCTATGGAGGCTGTATTTTCATTGTCATTTATTGGTATTAGTTAGCAAAATAGAAAGTTGGGTTGTGTTCCAACGAGATGGTGACTACTTTTTGGTGTGGAACTAGTTTGGTGTGGAACTAGTTTGGTGTGGAGCTAGTTTCACACACAAACCCAAATTGTTTGAATTCTTAACAGTTCATTATTTAACATTTCTGCAATTTTTCCATGAGCTACAGCACTGTGCTTACTTGGGTTTAAAATGTTATGCACTAACTAGGCATGGCCTTTTTAAAGAATCCCCAAAACATAATAAGTCACTTTACTGTATAAGGGAATTCAACATTGGCAGCTGAGACAGACGCACATACCAGAGGCCTCTATTGGGTGAAGATCTGTAATTAAAAAGAATCCTTGAAATAAAACCTCAGAACAATTGAGACTATGTTACACGGCTTGTTCTCCTTGCATCATGATCAGTGAAAGACTCCAGACACTGATGTTGTTTCGTGCAGATTAATGTGTCGAGCTTGCGTGCATCGTCCTGTTCCGCAGGTGCTTTTTGACAGAAAGTGTTATTTCCAGCACGTCCAGACAGAGTGAGGGACGACACATGTTGATGTCCTCCCAACACTATCTGCAAAAGTGTTAATGGAAAGCCACGTGTAATCCGCACAAAATGTTAATAACGTACAAACAAGCATTCACGGACAGTAATGAATGTATATTAGTTGGGATTGTGTCCAACGTGAAAGAAATAACAACACAGCGCACACACACGTTCACACGACGATAACTTTTATATCATTGTACTACCGTTAATATGTTGATCGACTTTGCATGGACACACACTCATGGAGAAAGTATCACACGCACTTAGGCGTTGTTAAACTTCATGCAAATTCTCAAACTGATTTAGTAATAAATCCCGTATTTCCAATCGTTGTTTGTTGGTGGCAGACTCCAAATCAGCTTTTCCATAAAATCCTCTCTGACAAAATGTGACAAACTATTGTTGTTCTTTGTCTCCATATCACTCTAATCCTCTCTCTCTCCCTCTCTGCCTCTCCATCCCGCCATCCACACTCCCCAACCGCAGGGAAGGCCTCAGTACTGACCGCCGTGAGCACACACACACACACACGCACACACACACACATGCACACGCACAGCTCTGTGGGTCTTAGTGGGGGGCTAAGCTGTGTGGTCACATTTTACATATGTGTGTGTTTCCGTGTTAAATGGGGAGTTGGCCTGGGTGTCACTGGGTTTTGGCTGTTGGGCCGTGTGTGTGTGTGTGTGTGTGGCAACAGTAGATGGACTTGGCTATTCTGACTGTGTGTGTA
>CALSCE010004968.1:0-7500 GCA_943593645.1 Bovichtus variegatus
CTCTATTCTTAATCAAATAAATAGATAAACAAATTAATACGCGCGGAGGGCATGACTTTGGAATTGTTTTTGAGTTGTATGCATAACTGACGAACTGCGAATTCACTGATGTATTATTCAGATATGTAAACTAGCACGTTTACTACGAGCGGAAAAGCTGTTTTCCGTTGAACTTCAAATGTGACCTTCGTGGGGAAACATTACTACGTTCAGGAAGAAAAAAAAAAGTGCTTGTTATTTCTTATGCTTTTTCTGGAATCAAACATGCTTATATCAGAAATTCCAGATATGTTTTTGTTGAATTCAGACTTATACTGAAGGAAATCTACAAAATTATAAAAAATTTTTTTAAAACTATTGTTGTTACATGAATACGAGCTCATTCTTTTGTTTGTGGTCAGGCAGTGCGAATCAGATCATGTCTTTATTATTCTCTCGTTTCAACAGAATAGCTGGTCAAGAGGACGGCGGACTGCCTCGCGTTGAGTGTTTTCTTTCTCACTGATAAGCCCTCTATTAAATACACATGAAAGTACTGGACAAAGCGCAGTATGAAGATGGACTACGTGACGGTCATGGGGTCCTCTCTAAATTTGCTGTGACATTATTTCATACACTGATGTTTGAAAGCTGTCAAAGCAAGTGTAATGACAAGCGTTTGTGGTGAACTGAAAGGTTTCACCCTCCCCTGCATGAATAAATGTTAAAAATTATTATTAGTCAATAATGTTTTTTCCGGTAATCACCGTTTATAGATTATGGCGTGAGTGAATGTCAGACTTGAGCTTCTCAAAATGCCGAGGTGATAAAGGTCACCTCAGCATGCAGAAAATGAACACTGAATTATAATGGCTGGGGATTGACAAATGCACATAGTTGGAATAATGAAAATAAACAAAGGTTGCTTCTTTTAGCTTTTATTTACAACAATTATATGTCGCACATAATGATAGGCTAATTTAAAAGAGTCATATGCTTGACTAATACAATGTGGTGGCACGGAGGCAAGAGGAAAGATCCATAGAGCAGTAGAAATAAATATGATTTATTTGTACATAACTGGCTACAAATTCTGGCTAATCACATTTCCAGTGTGGGTTTTTCAGCTCCCCTTCTTCAAATCAGTTTTCTGCCCAGGAACACCATTTTTTCTTACTTTCTTTCCGTAGATATTTTGTTACTCGAAATACAAAGTAACGAAAGTCTCCACTGAATATACGGCAATGATGTTCGTGCTCGGTCGCACCACAAAGTGTAAGTTCGGATATCTTTTTGACATAGTTGGTGCTGGAAGCTTGGTGACATCGTAACTACTCGCCCTTCATGCCCTGGCTACCATTCGTTGCGACTAGTCTAGCTAGCTAGCAGTTAGCTAACTATCAGTTAGCAAGCTAGCTAGCTGAAACAGCGCAAACTGGAAAAGTTCACACAGTTAATTCAAGGAGACGCAATTCCTGTATCACGATTGAACATTCAAGCCACACTGCATCTCTTTCGTGGACAAATAACATACTTAACTTACGTATATAATTGAAGTTACGTAACAAATGTACTTATTTCTACGCAAACCACAATCTTTTTCGAAACATAACCAAGTAGTTTGGTTTAAATTCACCACGTGTTTCAAACTGCGACCGTTTTCAAAACTTGCCTGTCGGTGAAGTTTGCCCCGTCTGAAGCATTACAATGGAAGTGATAACTGATAACGGCCTTTTAATGGGACGATAACATTCAAAATGGGTGTCAGAGCAGGGTTACATAAAATGGGATGGTGCAACACAGACAATTGGTTTGCTTACTCCCTTCTGGAGTGTGTGGCTCCATTCCTTCAAAGATCAGCATTTTCGGTGCGGTTTGCCATTTGTCAATCGTGTTAATTCATGTGTCAAAGTTAAACCCAACGCGAAAGCACATGGCAAATTATCTATGTCTCCACAGGTGAGTCCACTGCTTGCAGTGACTCCACTGAAACAAACTGATTTAGCCTTCAAGATGTGCTCAAAACGAAGGAGAAGTGGCCTGTTTTGAATCACCCCAAACGGCCAACTATATACATGTTAGCTGTATCGTTAGCTAGATGGTAAGCTGCGTGCTAACCGTGTGCAGGAGGGTGTCCGTGCGAGGTTGTGCTCCTGCACTCTACTGTAACCCTTTAACAAAATGATATGTACATGGGATTCAATTCATAGGAATATTGTATTTACAAGGAACATCAGCAAAAAAAACAACCTCCATCCTTCATTTAGAGCTCAAATGATGGGGCCACCAGGCCTTCAGGCCCCGGCCTGCTGCGGGGTGTCCAGGGCTCGGATGTGTACACTGGGCAGAGTGAACCAGGCTAAAGGAAGCTCTCGTCCAGCACTGTCGTCCTGGAACTTTATGTTAAGGTAGAAATCTCCAGTGTAGAGGAAGAGCAGGGCACCCACACAGACTGAGTTTTCTTTGGGTTTCACCTGGTGATGGCAAAGACAGACAGACAGACAGCAGTAAGAAATATTAGCAGGTATTATATTTCAGGAGTTTCATAATGACGCTGACACACTGTCAGCCAGAGTGAAGCCAGCAGAGGAGAATGGTAGGTTTGAATCTGACTGTTTCCTCTTTCAGTCTAGAACAATTCCCAAAATTAAGTTGTTTTGCACATTCAGGAATATGGGGAACTCAATCATTGCTTTCATCTGCTGTTTAGACTATAAGCTCTTTGTTTTGGCATCAACCGAGCCGCTTTTCATCGCCTCCAGCTTGTTCAACATTCAGGAGTGAGAATGTGTAACAGACAAAGGCTCCCTTCTCTGATAACTTCCCTTTTTTTCATTTAAAGATTGCAACCATGACCTTTAAAGGACTGTACCCGTGTGTTTGTGTGTCTTTAGCCTATTTTGCTGAGCACGCACAATTCTTTTTTAATGTTATTCTGGCCTGCTGGACAGTCACTGGTTTCAAAGCAAGTCCCAACTTACAAAGACTTGCAACATGCTCGAGTTATGTGGTCCATGAAAGCAAACGTTGCGTCTGCCTCTGCTGTTCCCTGAGGTACAACAATGAGTATGCTATAACCTTTTACTGCAATAAAAGACAATGTAATTATCACTTGGACAAAACTAAAAGCAGTTGTGATTACGTAAGCGAATCGTAAATCTCAGCAAGTTTTTTTGTTCTGCGTTTAGAACATGGTGTTTGAAATTGTTAAACGTACATGTAGCATGGTCATCAGCAAAATCAAATACACAAGGTTTGGTTTAAATGGGCTCCATTTAGCAAAACACTGGCATGTGCCGTTAAAGGGCCAGTAAGTAGTATTTAGGGGGATCTAGGGTACCAACCACTATGGGTCACAGGTAAAGCTTTGCGTTTACCGTAATTTCTGGACTATAAGCCGCTACTTTTTTCCCACACTTTGAACCTCGCGGTTTATACAATGACGCGGCTAATTTATGGATTTTTCCCGCTTTCACAAGCTTCATGTCGCCAAAAAACTGAGCACCGTCACATAATGTGACGTAAATCGAGCACGCTCAAACTTCCCATCATTCTGATGGTTCCCATTCATTACGGTAATTAACCTTTTTACGAAATTTCTCGGTGTTTCATTCAGTGTACCAAATGAACCTCTAAAAACCTTATGCCAACCTTCAATTGCATTATTAGTTCTTGGAATGTCTTCAGCAGCAGACATTATGAACAGCGGACATTATGAACAGCGGGCATTTTAAACAGCGGACATTATGAATGGTTACGATTTTGATTACGGTAGTCATTTTGACACGGAGAAAGGCATATGATGCAGCTTTCAAGTTGAAGGCGTTTAAAGGCCTATTTATTTTTGTTCCAAGCCGTGTTTCGTTAAAGCCTGTGTAAAGTTCATTTGTTTCAATGTACCGGTAGGCACCTGCGGCTTATAGACATGTGCGGCTTATTTATGTACAAAATACATATTTTTTAAAAATTCAGTGGGTGCGGCTTATATTCAGATGCGGTGAATAGTCCAGAAATTACGGTACTACTTTTGGTAATATTGAGGCGACACTTTAAGAGGGACAGTTCATCCCAAAATCTAAAATACATATTATTCCTTTTACCTGTAGAGCTATTCATCAATCTAGATTGTTTTGGTCCAAGTTGCCGAGGGTTGGAGATATCGGCCGCAGAGATGTCTGTCTTCTGTCCAATATAATGGAACGAGATGGCACTCGGATTGCGGTGCTCGAAGCGCAAAAACTCAACAGAAATGTCTCTTTGTCACTCGGCAACTCACACAAAACCAATCTAGATTGATAAATAGCACAACAAGTAAAAGGGAAAATATGTATGCATGTTTGATTTTGGGGTGAACTGTCCCTTTAAGTCCGCCTATTTAGCATTTATGAGCAGCATTTTCAACATTTAATACTGTAAATGGTGAATTACACACTATAATGTAGTTTTAGGCAGAAAGTGTTTATATAATTCCTCAAGTGGAGGCTGGTGTACAAATAAATAATGATTGACAATACAGTACAACACTAGTAATAATATAAACACATATTTTCATAGGAGAAGTTCTAATCGTTGACGAATACTGTACATTAATAGACACTTAAAAGTGACACCATGACATGTAGTACTGCAGCCCCTACTGACCGTGTCGATGTGGAAGGTGTTGGAGCCGATGAAGGTGACCGAGTCCTCCAAATCATAGTTCTGGACTCCGTTCTGGTAGTCCTGATAGGGCACCACAGTCAGAGCCAGGGGCCCCACTGAGTTCTTGCTCAGATTGGTCAGCTGTACCTCCAGGGTGACGGCGTCGCCCGCTTTACAGTCGGCAATGACATCGCAGTCACATGGCTTCCCATTCACCAACACATCTGGAAAAGAAAAGGAAAAAAAGGATTAGCACGCCTGGAGGGGGGGCCGCTCTTTTGTCCGACATTCTGAACAAAAAAAAATGGAATTTGGCAGAAGCAGGAATTAAGAGCTTTTAAAATCTCACGCATGGTCATTCACTGGATTCCCAACTCATTAATGGCCTATCATACGTTGCTGGAGCAGGATCAATGGGCTTGGTATGTCCCAAAATACATTTTATTGACATCAATGGAGAGTGCTGCAGCTGGGGGAATTAAACCGAATTCCCTCCCGTTAATCTCATGCATGACTAATTTCCGTTAAGAAAGGACGGAACGAGACTGTTGGAACAATCCAAACGTACGACACACACACACAGAGACACACACACACACACACACCCTGAAGTGCATTTCTCTCTTCACACAAACCTTTACCTTCCCCTCTCCTGTCACAACTGACCAAGAAACGGCGAGTGAGTTCAATTCAATTCCGCTAATGTGTGGCGAGTCACACCTGATGTGGCCCCTATTTGGCTAAGCTACAGAGGGAGACACGATTTGTTTCGAAACAACGAGCTCAGTGAACTTGTCGACTGAAGGAGGAGACTGACTCCAAACACGGGGGTGGGGTGGAGGGGTTCGGGGGTGCCCGAAGAGATCACCCGAGTAATGACTCCGCTGAGAATAAAAGGCCGGCCCACGAACACAAACACACACGCACGAACCGGTTGTCATACGCTTTCTAGTGTCACGCCCGCAGCTGTGATAAACACTGTGAGTCAGAGCCTGTGTGACAGCCTGATGAAAGAGCCGAGCTGCGTTCGGTGCCGCTGGTGTGCCGATCTGTTGCGTGCAGCGACTAGTGGGGGTCGAGGGGGGGAGTATGAAGATAGACAGACCATCCAGCAGGAGGGAGATGGGGGTGGGTGGGGTGGGGAGGGGGTTAGGGTGGGTGTGGGCGGTTGATGCAGTGCTGTCACAGTCAGCGAGAGAGCCCCGGGGAGGCTGGAGCTACAGGAGGGTGACATTCAGCTCCACGTCTATATTAAAAACTCACTTCACTCAACACAGGCAACCGGCAGCACTCACGAGGGGCTCAGGGGAGCTTTTTGTCTCTCTAGATTTGGAATGAAGCATCAGTTTGCAGATATATCATTCCAAGTTTTTTAATTTTTTTTTACTAGTAGATTTGTGAGATTGTTCTCTTAAATGTCCCACTTTAATCTCAGAGAATATCCAAGTTTTTTTTTTGGCGTAAATTTAAGACTTAAATATCAGAAAGTCAGATTTTTTTCCCCCAGGATATCACCCTCCTCCCTCTCCGTGATTATTATTTGTTATACCTACAATGGCCCTAATACCCAGTTCTATGTTTGCATGTTCCTTGATCAGGCATTTTTGGATTTAAACAAAAAATGTGCTAAATTAAAGAAAATATATAATCTGCAATTCTTACATTGCCACTTCTGAAAACAACAATAAAGACTGCTACGATTTGAGAAGTTTGACTTCTTTTTGTTCATATTTTTTTTAAATGTCAAATGATACCAAGCCTTAAACATGAGCCATGAGATCACAAAGTTGTGAGTGACTGTTGTACAGCATCCACACAGTTATTAAGTGCTGCTGTTTATTGCCATTCATCAATTTTCAAGACACACGTGATTTCAAAACAGAGGAATAAAGCAACCGCAACAAGGAAAAGTTTCAGTCTCTGAAGGAATTATCTTTCATTTCATTAAAAACACTTTAAAGTGACTAAAATATCACGTTAATTCATCATTTATTATAGCGTAAAGTACGGCAATATGACATGTCATTTTGACAAATAGGAAACAGAACTACTTGCTTAGGTTTACAGTAGGAAAAGATGATGGAACAGCGGTCTCCCCATCAGTCTTTGTTTATACTACGTCACCTGACTTCCTCCTTTGCTTGCGTTATAATTATTATTTCCTGATATAGGGAAATGATAGCTCCTTCGGTCAGATTGCACAAAAAGTAGTGCTCTGACGTTGGATGTTACAGGGGGTGTGATAAATGCACATATGCAGATCTATGTTCTTCATACTATGACAGTTTTCCTAAAATTAGATTATTTCTTTTTTTAAATCACAATATATCGCCGAGCTTACAGTACCGCAATATTTTGAATCTTAACCCCTATAGCATGTTCCATATTGGAACACCAGATTTTTGCCAATACACAGCCCTAATATATATATATATATATATATATACGTACATAATACAATCCTTTCTTAACCGGGTGGAGATGAGTCTATTGTGACACCTAAGCAAGTTGTTATATTTAGTTTGTTCAAAGTCTTGTTGCTAGGAGATGTGCAAATTATAGGTAGCCTACATTGGCTCTATAACTGGAAATAAATTCTTTCACATTAAAGAGAACAAAAGAGAATGGTTAGTCTGTAACGAGCTGATGAACTCCCACACACACACACACACACACACACGCACACACACACACACACACACACACACAGAGAGAACATTTGCTACTGAGCGCTCTACTCTGCGATCCTGGATTGTGTATCAGCACCGAGGCAATCAACTGATTTAGATCACAAAAATGTACGCGGAAAAACCAGCAGTGGGAAGAAGTGGTGGCCCACTCTAATGAGGAAAATGGTAACTGTGTTTAAAAATACATGGT
>CALSCE010005166.1:0-11191 GCA_943593645.1 Bovichtus variegatus
GTGTTGCCAGATCTTGCGAGATTGTGTTGCTGAGATAGATAATATATATATGAGTACTTATATATATATATTATTATATATAATATATATTATTATATATAATATATATTATATATATAATATATATTATATATTACATATATATATATTATATATTACATATATAATATATATATATTATATATTACATATATTATATATAATATATATATTTATATATTATATATATATACATACACTGTTCTAATGTCCTTAAATTGCCAGTGTAATTACAGTCTTCTCCACTTGTCTTCTGTTTATCTTCTTTGTAACCACAGGTGTCCAGCGATTGCTCAACCATTTTTGTGGACGGCAGCGAATCAGGGTTGGGTAACACCTGTGCAGTGGTCGAGTTTCTACTGGGTGCCCTCCGTGGCTCTGTGTGTGTGGAGGTGTGGGCTCCTTCAGTGCCCCTGCGAGTGTCTTTGGCAGACCCCGTTCTCAATGCCATCGATGGCTGGAACCACTTCACAAAAAAAGAGTAAGAGACGGCCTCAATGTGTCTTCTTGGTTTTATTTAGCCTCTTTATAGTCTTTTGTCTATGTGTTTCTCTAAATAAAGGAGATTGACTGGAGATTAACTTTTTACCAAAGAAGTTCTGAAAAAAAGGCATCACAAATGGATATAAAGGAACAACCATGACGCTGAGCCTTGTAGACTACAGTGTTAGCTAAAGCTGGAACCATAGAAATATAATGAGATTAGAACGATCATTGAGCTGTTTCCCGTTGTCACTTGACTAGGTCAAATGAAAATTGCAATTGCTATTAGTTGTGATGGGGACAACACACGTCAGTGGGGCCGTAAAGTGTTTCCCCCTAGTTTGAAAACTCCGATTTGGGTTAAATCAGCCCAACAAACATGTTAAGCATTACAAAAAGTAGTTAGCTAGGGCGTTTCCATACATTAGTTGATGTTAGCAAAAACATTTTGGCTTGACTAACGTTAACGCTCTGTGTTGCCAGATCTTGCGAGATTGTGTTGCTGAGATAGACAAATGAGACAAATTGGTCTCGAACAAAGTATATTTTCTCCTGATTATTCTGTATGTAAAATGTTATTTGAGTGTCAGAATGTTCTGAAGATATGTGGCTTGTGAAAAATGGATCCAATATTTAGTTTGGTGACTATAGGTTGATAAGAACCGGTCATAATTCGTGCTCAGGTTCACTTCTCCCATTGCAGTTAATAGACTGGGCAGTGGCAAAACCCACGTGACACAGATGCAGGGAATTGACTGTCAGTGCGGTGACTCCTTTCTAAACCAGCTCTGGCGATAGACGATTGTTATGTCCAGTAACTCCACATGACAGCATGTAACAACATAAGGCTACTGTTGCATATTCAAAAAATACATTTATTAATCAGAGCAATCATAAGAATGTTGCACTATCTTAGCCCTAAATATGTTTTGAATGAATTAACGAGTCTGTCAAAATCAGCAGAGGGAGGCTGTAGAAACAGTTGTTGCAGCATGTTGTGTGTGGCACACAGACCTACTCACAACAAACAGCGCTGTCCATGGGTCAGAAACCTCAACTTGCCACTGTCTGAACGGGCTGCATTAATATTGTAAGTTAGCGTCGCAAGGTGAAAGAAAGCTATTTCTGGGTAGGCACCTAGCACATGACTGGCTAGCTACAGCTGGCATATTATATTTTAGTTTAATTTTCATTTTTTTAGTTTTCTTACTTTTAGACTAGTCTAAAAACTTCTGTTTAAACATCATGGAAATTTGTCAATAGAATTATCCCTAATTAAATCCAGCAATCCTCAATTCTTGTCTAGCAGCAAGGCAACAGAGATAGTGCACCAAACACTCTCCATGCTTCGTCCACTGGTTGTTTGGTTGCTACTGCAAAACCTCACCTCAGTGAGTCAGCGACTTGTTGTATGTCGGTTTAGTTTATACGGAAGTCGAAAATGGCAAGGGTACACATAAAAATGGCCACCACTCTATCATGCGACGTTGATTTGAATAAGAATATCCATTCTACTCTCATTCTATTTCCTAAGGGTGGAACAGTAAGTGAAGTTTGTGATGTGTATCTAAAATATTTTTGTGGTCCCGTGGTGAGTTTTTCTGAATTAATCCTGTCATGTAGTGGTTTTTAATTTCTTAAAGACAAAAGACTGCAAATACAGTTAAACTGTGGTTATGTTAATTGACTAGATAATCCACAAGTCTACATACAGTAATGTTTAAACATACTCAAAATAAGATTTTTTTGTGCCATTATCAGTCTGAAAGGGCTATTAAAGGTGCCCTGTTTTCTTGTAAACAAACAAGTTATGATTGCATTCAGTAATACTTACCAAGTGTAATACCAAAACGTATCTCCTTCCTCATAAAACATTTGTAAAGTCGATTTTTGTAAAAATGAGCTACATCCATGTTTACCTGCTAGCTCTTCCCTGTCTTTATTATCATGTCGTCATTTTTATGTGTTTTTGCAAGACCACCCTTGTATGCTTTCACAAGAGACAAAGTGGGGATCCAATCATTGAAAAACTGTTCCATAGTGTTACTAGAGGTTAGAAACTTTATAGGAAAATGTTAAGGCTGTTGAGGCCAAGAGCTTTAATTAGTCAGAAATACAAAAGTAATATGCATAACTTTTGATATATTTTCAGATGGATTCGTGTCTGTCAAAGCATCTCACAGAGTAAGACATGTATATTTCACAGAGTAAGACATGTGTATCCTGTCTCTTCAGGTGTGTGCCAGTGTATCAACGCTCCTCAGTCCAGGTTCTGACTCAGTTCACAGCTCAGGATTCTCATAGAAAAACCACATACCTCCTGGGCTCATCTGATTGGTTCGTGGATGTTACAGAGCTGGTCCATAACTGGCTGAGGATAGAGGACCCTCGAGTGGCTTCTCTTGGCACCCAGAACAACCTGATTGGTTTACGACCAGGAAAGACATCACTCCATGTATGATAGTTGTATATCAATTCAGTTGGACATCCTTACTTACTGAGCAATATCATTATCATCATCTGTCTCTTTCTCTCAGGTTGTCTCTGAGCAGTGGGATGGCATGCTGGGCAGATGTGACATCACTGTGACCTCTGATCCCGTTACCCCCGGGGACCTGTCTGTGCAGGTGGTCAGTGGCCTCGGCATGTCAGTCACGGCTAGCCCCAACCACCCTAACATTGTAACAACAACAGTAACAGCCTACAACATCCTATACAACCATCACCAGGTGAGAGAAAGGCCATATATGAAGTGTAAACAACATTTTGGTACTGCCATAAAACACTCATTAGAGTATTTTTGCGTTACCAAAAATGAGAATCCCTTTGCGATTCCCTGCACATGTTGGTTATATTGTCCAGAGGGTGAACAGTATTGATGAGTCGGATACTTGGATAAAACGAGTATCCGATACGGATAATGTACTTTTTACGAGCATGAGTGTCATACGAGTAAAATGTGTCAATATGTACTCATAAGGAAGCACAGTCCTTATTGGGTTATAACTGTCTCCATTGTCCACATCATTCCGTGATACCTCAGCCACATAGAAAACCCTCCTGAACAAGGAGGGCGGACAAGGGTGGCAAGGTGATTACAGAAACAGTAAGTCAAACTAAACAAGACACATGGGGAAAGCACTTTACAAAATAAAACAGGAAGTCAGGGAAACATCTAGGCCAAGACACACTGAGGTCTAACAAGACAAGAACAGAGACAAGTCCTTTCACCAGTGCCGTCTCTGTGCTATAATGAACTCTAAATCCAGATTGAAAAACCTCAAATAAAGTATTGTTATGTAGAAAATCACACAACTGTTTTGCGACTGCTTTCTCAAGAATTTTAGCGAGAAATGGAAGGTTAGATATCGGCCTATAGTTGGCTAAAACCTCTGGATCAAGACTGGGCTTTTTAAGAAGAGGTTTTATTACAGCTACTTTAAACGTTTGTGGGGACATAACAGGTTTATCATATTTAATAATGAGGAGTTAATTAAGGGTAACATTTCTTTAAACAGCTTAGTTGGAATCCGGTCTAAGAGACAGGTTGATGAATTAGAAGAAATTGTTGAAGTTAGTTGGTTAAGGTTGATTGGAGAAAAGCGGTCTAGATATTAGATATATTGTTACAGCTTTTTTTAAGGTTCCGGTAGTTGAAGATAAGTCGGTACAGGTTGAGGGCAGGAGGTGATTAATTTTATCTCTGATAATTATATTTTTATTATTAAAGAAACTCATGAAGTCGTCACTACTGAGCGATATAGGAATAGAAGGCTCAATAGAGCTGTGGCTCTTTGTCAGCCTGGCTGCAGTGCTGAAAAGAAACCTGGGGTTGTTCTTATTTTCTTCTATTTATGATAATAATAATAATAGACTGCTCTGGCCTTACGGAGAGTTATATTATGTTTTAAGATTATCTGGCCACACTAAAGTTAGCATAGGAGTCCTCTGTTATATTGACACGTGGTATTGAATTAAATGCCAATGGAATTTAGCTTAAATTTAGCTACAGCACTATCGGACATTGACTGTAGGATTTTTCGCCCAATGGCTTGTAGTCCAGTAATAGGACAACATTCAACATTCATTCACATTCACAACATTCACGTTTCAACATTCATTAAAAAATGGTCCATTAAAAGAAGATTATGCGGAAATATTAATAAATGTTCAATTTCAATGTCGTGTGCCAGAACAAGGTTGAAGGTGTTGATTTATGTACATTCTGACTGAACCCAATTTAATCTAATGAGATAAATGCAGTATTAAGGCTATTATTATAAACGTCCACGAGCATATCAAGTCATCTACAATAACTTTATCCGTTTAATAGAGTAAACTTAATAAAAACTGAGAATTCAGATAAAAATTCATAGTACGGACCAGGAGCGTGGTACAATATAACAAATACAATTGGGTGTGAAAGACTTGCAAGGCTTTTGAAAGAGTGCCTCGAGGAATGTGAGTATTAATGACTGACATATTCTTCATGTCTCAGTCAACCAAAACCTTCACTGAAACCTGGCTAATTGCCCTAGTGGACGCGCAGAGAAGCGTGTAAGACTGCAACTCTGCCTCCTGGTCTCAACACTTGCTTTTCATGGATTAGGCCCACTAATAAACTTTGTAATGTTACTAGATCCTTCCAAAGTAGGATGAATGCCATCTCTCCTAATCAGACCAGGAGTCCACCCCAGAAAGTCCGCCAATTATCAACAAAGCCCACATCATTATCTGGACACCACCATGACAGCCAGCGTTGAAATGATGACATACGGTTATACATATCACTGGTTGTATTGGATATGTGTACTACTTCTGGAGGGTAATGAAAGAAGGGGAGTTTTCTACTTAATGTTCCAGGGGGTAGCGTAGGGGGTTTTTGTGCGGTCGTTATATCGTGTTAGGCTTCTCTGATTCTGTTTCCTCGGAGTCCTGTCCTTGCTATGCCATTTCACTGCCCCTCTTTCCTGGAACTGCTGCAGCTGCTACAGCGGAGAATAAAAGACACCCTCAGTTGTGGCTACACAACAAACGGAGATTCTCACACACACAAGGTGGTTCACTTGGTCACTTTCCTTTACATACCTTTTCAGTATGCGTTGAACCAAGTCTTTCTTCATCTCGGGCTGTATTTCCTCTGACAGCAGACTTTCCCAGTCGAACAGCTCCAACTCTGCGGTCCAAACTGTGTATCACGCTGTTCACCACTCTGTCACACTACTGTCTGTTCTCTGCTTTTTTTTCTCTTCAACTGTCTCACAGCACACTGTCCTGTGTCGGCCACACAGGAGTGTCGGTCGCTGTGAGGGGTGTTGTGCAGTTATCAACAGCTGTTTCTTATCTCCTTGATTCTCAGTCCCAAATGTACATACAATGTAAAACCACACAACTTAATCAGTCAAAACCATGCAACAGACAGACTTGTCCCCTAGTTAAGGTTGGGAACCAAAACTCTAAATAAGAAATCCAAATTACCAGGTACCGGTAGCCAAAAAAAAAAAAAAAAGTCTCTCTCTCTCTCTCTCTTCCCCCCCCACCCAACTAATGTTGTGAACGCCATTTCCTGTATGAAGTAAACAAGCCTGCTTGTCTGTCTTCACACGGCGCGCTGTACTCACATCTGCGGGACTGAGACAGACTCTGGCAGAGCGAAGTCCGTATGTCGCTTGTGAAGTCAGATCTGGTTTTTGCAAGCAGTGAAGCGATCTTATTGTATTTATTGTATGTTGGACCCTGTCTGTGTCACGGCAGGTTTCAGTGCAACAGGGGAGACCGGGGCAAATAGTAATATCTCAAATTGCACCAATCACAACTAATTTGTGAATGAAAAACAATAATGAACAGATTGTTATTTAATAATAGCAACCAAATGAAACTGTATGCAATAAATTTTTCGTTAGATCGTTTTTGACCTCTTTTGACCCCCTCAAAGAATTGAAATCAAGAACCGATAGGAATCGAAATCCATAAGCGTAATCGGAATCGTTCAAATCCAAACGATACCCAACCTTACTTATATTTGCCGTAAGATGTGGTCTGACAGCACTTCATATGATCTAAATTTCAGCTTACTGACACCTTTTTAAGCTACTGTCAATAACACTTAGCATTTCCTGCAAATTATTCGCATTGAACAACGAAAGGGAGGGATCATGACTTTAGTCAGTGGAAGACTTTTAATGTGAAACTTTGCAGAAAGTGTTGAGTTGCATTGAAAGTAGCTTAACACTGAACAAAAAAATGGTCAAGTAGAATATAGGACAGTATTTCACATAACATGTTTTGCGTTTATTAGTTTTATGGAAATAGACATTATACGATATTATTTATCAAGACAACGGATAAACATGGTGGAAGTCTTGGGTTTGTATTAACAGCTAAATTTAAACCAGAACAGATCAGAAAACATTAAGGCTTCCTCTAAAATAGAATCAATCAGGGGAAATGATAAATAAAGGCCTGGTTCTTCAGGCCACTATTTAAGATTTTGCTGTGGGCTGATGGTTGAAAACAACTGGCTAAGTGTTATACATTTTTTTTATTTAAAGTAACAATGTGAAACAATTGAAAAGACAATGACTTTTGATATCTAGTTATGTTAAATGGACTGCACTTATATAGTGCTTTTCCAATCTTTGTGATCGCTCATTCACACACATTCATACAGAGTCAGAGATAACCATTCACACACACACTCACACACCGTTGGCTATCGGGAGCAATTTGGGGTTCAGTATCTTACCCAAGGACACTTTGACATGCTGACCACAGAGGCCGGGGATCAAACCACTGACCCTCCGACTGGTGGACGACCACACCACCGCCTGAGCCACAGCCACCCCATTATTTTCATAATTATCTTTCCATCCATATCCAGAGACCTGTCTCTCTTCTTCCATTTATTTACAAAACACTTGAATGAGAAGTCTTTAATCAACTCTCATCTTACCTTTACCTTCATCACAACCTTCTTGATCTGCTCCAATCTGGTTTCAAGGCAGGCCACTCAACTGAGACTGTCCTCCTCACTGATTGAGGAACTTCACACTGCTAGAGTGACTTACATTGAACTAACTACTTTGCTTGGCGTCTGCCAATTGGCTGTGAGCACTGGAGCAACTTGGGGATAAGTGCCTTGCTCAGAAGCACAATGGTGGCAGCCTGGTATTGAACTCACAACCTTTGGGAGTTCTATTTGAAAGCCTGACTACTAGACCACTAGACTCTCAGCTGCGTTTGACACAGTGAACCACCATATCCTCCTTTCCACCCTCCAAGAACTGGGAGTCTCTGTCTCTGCCCTCTCTTAAAAGACTGCACTTGGAGAGGGTCTCTGTCGGACCCTTGCCAACTCACCACTGGGGTTCCTCAGAGCTCAGTCCTGGGTCCCCTCCTCTTTTCTCTGTACACCAACTCACTTGGCTCTGTCATTCACTCTCATGGCTTCTCCTACCACAGGCTACGCAGACGACACTCAAATGATTCTGTGTTTTCCCAAATCTGACACCCAGGTTGAGGCATGGATCTCGGCTTGTCTGGCTGACATCTCTCAACCTTGACAAGACCAAACTGCTCTTCCTTCCGGGGAAGGGCTCTCCTATCCAAGACCTTACTATCAACATGGCACCTTGGTCGTTTCCCCGACTCGGACTGCAAGGAATCTGGGTGTGACGCAGGACGACCAACTGTCCTTCACCACCAGCATCGCTGCAACAGCCCGCTTCTGCAGATACACTCTCTATAACATCAGGAGGATTCGTCCCCTACTGACCCAGAAGACAACACAGGTTCTGGTCCAGGCTCTTGTTATCTTACGCCTTGACAACTGCAACTCCCTCCTGGCTGGACTCCCTACATGTGCCATCCGACTTCAAGACTCTGGTGCTAGCCGACCGTGATGTGAATGGATCAGCCCCTTCAGACCTACATGGTCAAACCATACACCCCGGCTCGCTCACTTCGCTTGGCATCTGCCAATTGGCTCGCTACTCCCTCACTGCGAGCAGGACCCAGATACCCCTCAAATAAAACCTGTCTGTTTGCTATCCTGGCCCCTACATGGTGGAACGAGTTCCCCCTTGATGTCAGGTCAGCTGAAACTCTTCACACCTTCCGCCGCAGACTGAAAACCCACCTGTTTTGACTGTACCTCAGTCAATAAAAAAAAAAAAATAATAATAATTGTACTTTGCACTTCATTGGCTTATTTGAAGCTAATGGTTGAATTTTTATTCTATTGTTTCTGTATGTTGCACTTACTTTGGTTTGGCTTATTTGAAGCTATTGTTCTACATGATTATACCTATTTGAAGCTTGTGTATTTGCAAGAATCTCGCTGTTTGGAGTCGTCCTCATGATTTTTTGCACTTATTGTAGGTCGCTTTGGGCAAAAGAGTCTGCTAAATTAACTGTAATGTAATATCCTGTTGTTTCTCTCCAGGAGGCTTCCATCAGTGTCTGGCTCCAGTTCAGTGATGACACCGCCTCCCTCCTCTCATCTTTCAGCGACCTTCCCTTTTTCCTGCACCTCTCCTCATTGGCTGAGACTGTGGTTGTAGTGACGCCCATTGCCAGCCAACGTATCTTTGCTCAGGGAGATGGAGGCGGGCCTTTACTGCGTGCAGAACTTCTGGTTTCAACCTGCGTCGTTGACCAGCCAATCACCTCCAACTCTTTCAGTGAAGGTAAAAGGGACTGGACGGACACCGGAGGAGGAGGTGGGACCAAGAGGCTGGCGAGAGGATCTGGTTGGATAAGAGTCAACCTAGACCTGGGCTTCCTGCAGCCAGAAGGGGTGAAGGATGAGGAAGGCGAGAAGTTTGAGCTTGGCATTTCAGACACGCTGGTTGATTCAGAAAGCGACATCTATGCATCGAACTTTGACGAGGATGAAAGTGAGAATGTAAGCAGTGACTACTATGACAAAATCAGTGATAAGAGAACTGATAAAAATTTGAATGAGGTTGTGAACAGAGGAATGGTCAGTCGGAACAATCTGGAAAGGGCTGTGCTGATACCAAGCCAGGAGGATGGCGCTGTGTACTTCTCCCCGAGCCAGGAGAAAGAAGGAGAGAGGAAGGAGGAGGAAGTGAAAGGGCAGGGAGCTCAAGAGCTGGAGGTGGGTGTGGGCGCTGTTCTCTCTCTGCTCTGTCTCTCTGCTGTCCTCTTCTTGGCAAACTGTCTGCCCTGCGCCCTGCGAGACAGAAGGAAGACAACAATGGAGGAGAAGAGGGAAGGGGAACTAGAGGGAGGTGCAAAGGAGGAAGAGGTAGAGGACAGGGAGGCAGATGAGAGGAAGAAGACAGAAGGTGAAGACAAGCTAAAAGCAGCAGCATGAGGCGTACAATAAAGAGGATGTTAAAGAAGTAGAGATCATTTGCTGATATATGAGGGCTGAGCTGAATTTCAGCTCAAATCTGTACTCATAAAGAACGTGAAGCAAAGTCATTATTGTAACAGAATACTATCACACTTTTTAGTCCAATATTACTAGGGATGCATCCATTGTGACATTCTGGGCCAATACCAATTTTTTTAAATAATGATTTGGCCGATACCAATGTTTTTGTAGTTGTTATTTATTTTGTTTTGTTATTTTCTCCCCTTCTGTGCCAGGAAAACAAAAATCTTCATTATAAAAAATTAAACAAGCAGACAAACCACAGCATCGTTCTCATATACAATTAACTGTTTGTGATTACTCTGATCAACGTTTATTGGTTACTGTCAAGTAGGTTGAGAATCAGCCCTTGATATGATATCCATGTATGATTCATGTTTCCATGTATCATCAATTCCAGGAAGGTGATAACATAAGAAACTCAGTTATATATAGAAGCTATGAGCAGCATTTAATGATCAATGACTAATCAGTACATACTTGTATAATCAGTTTGACTCATTGAGTCATTCAAAACTCAAGTTAAAATGAGACAATAGTATGATTTACATGTACAACCAAGGTAAAATATAAGCAAATAAGGTAAAGTGTAACTGTATGATTAATATTGTGTGAGCAAGTCAAATGAACACGATGAATGTAACAGTGGGTAAACCTGAGGGGAAAGATGACCGGACAGTCACCCACTCAAATCCCCATAGTGACTGTCTGCCCCACGACCACTTAAATAAATAAAATCAATAGCAAACAGAAGAGGACTGATACATAAAAACCTAATAAAAATGAACACCACCACTGCAAGTGCAACTAAATAGAAAAATTAAATGTGGACTCTTAAACATCAGGTCTAAAGCTGGATTAGTAAATGATTTAATATCAGATAGATTTATTTTGTCTCACTGAAACCTGGCTGAGACATGAAGAATATGTCAGTCTAAATTAATCCACTTCGCCTCGTCATATTAATACTCACGTTCCTCAAGGCCGAGGTGGTGGAGTTGCAGCCATATTCGACTCAAGCTTATTAATCAATCCTAAACCTAAACTAAACTCTTTTAAAAGCCTTGTTCTTACGGTTTCAAACCAAACACGGAAAACAATGAAGCCAAACTTATTTGTTATAGTGTACCGCCCTCCTGCTCCTGGACTGCAAGCTATGAAGCAAAATATCGTACGCTCGATGTCTATCTGATAGTACTGTATAACATTATATATATATAATATAATATATATATATATATTACATTATATATATATATATATAAT
>CALSCE010005169.1:0-11655 GCA_943593645.1 Bovichtus variegatus
CGCGACCCGACCCCGGATAAGCGGATGAAGATGGATGGATGGATGGACTATATAAATAAATTTCATTGGATTTATACTAGCAAGCAAGATTTAGTGTGCTCCGTTGAGTTAGCAATAACATCGTCGTCACAATCCATGGCTGGTTTCTCATTTTAATCTGCTCTTGTGGATACCTTTGCCGCTTCTGGGTTTGTCCCCTTCCATATTTCGACAAAATCTGGGTAAATAATCCGAGTGGGTGGAAGAGTGTTATGTCAACCTGCCATTCCTCACAGCAGGCCAACCAGAAGTCAATAATTAGGATTAACTCATATGGTAAAGCCTGCCTCCACAAAAGTTGCAGTTTATATCCGTATCTGTCCAAAATGTCATCACTTTATCATTTTATCCTATTCAACATTTGTGTGAAATTATCATTATTAGCGTATTCATTCTTAAATTATGACAAAATATGTGTTTGGTGAGGTCACAGTGACCTTGAGCTTTGATCACCAAAGTCTAATCAGTTCATTCTTGAGTCCAGGTGGGCGTTTGTGCCTAATATGAAGAAATCCCTCAAGGCGTTCACAAGAATGAAAGACATAATGATAATTTGGCTGCAATATTTAAACTACAAATGAATTAATTAATAAGGCAAGAGGGTAGGGTGATGCATTAGTCACTGTTGCGTAGGGCTGATATATCAAAATGATATCTATATTATGATATGAGACGAAATATCGTTTTAGATTTTGGATATTGTAATATGACGTATTTTCCTCGTTTTAAAGGCTGCATTACAGTAAAGTGATTTTCTGAACTTACCAGACAATTCTAACTGTTCTATTATTTGCCTTAACCCACTTATCCACATTTCTAATGATTATTATTCTGATCTCATTGTGCAAATATTTTTTGTAAAAGCACAAAGTCAACCATACAATATTTTCGTAATATTGATAGAGGTATTTGGTTCTCCATATCACCCAGCTCTACTGCTGCCCCTGACAAGTTTGTTTACCTGGTTCAGCAAAGTTCCTGAGCAGGTCATTTCCTTTCACTAAACCATCATGGGCCAGGAAGTGACACGCCTTCTCTCCCTGCTCCATCAGCTTAATTTCTTCATCAAAGGTAATCTCTTTAAAGGGGAAGGTGAAATACCTGGAGGAGGCACGGTAACTGACTGAGATGTAGATACAATTTACAAGAAGGTGTTATTACACCTTTTAAATAACAAGAAATGTATTTGAATCTCTAAGAATTATTTAAAACGACAATTTACAGGGAGACTCAAGTCAAGACAGTGAAATATTTAAGATACTGAGATTTTTTAAATCCTACACATGGTGAGTTTAATAGGTCAGAGGGTTGGAGAGCCTACCTGGTACAGAGAGGGTACTTCCTTGTGACCGGACCTAGATTAGGCCCCTGATCAGAAATACGTTCATAAGCTACATTTCCCACAATGCAGTTAGTTGCCTGAGGAGATAAAATGGCAGTGGGTGTGGTTTAAAAAAAAATTGATGAAGCACATGAAAATAAATCCGTTTCCTGAAATCGCACACACGCACGCACACACGCACACACGCACACACGCACACACACACACACACACACACACACACACACACACACACACACACCTGCTCTGCGTGGTGGTTCATCTCTTTGTACAATTCCAAGTTAAGCTCCTCCAGTCTCTTTCTGAAACAGAGACAACACTCCTGGATGTCTGATGGGCTCATACTGTTGCCAGAGAGGGGAAGAGAGAGAAGTTAGTCAAAACAACACATCAACTCTTGGCAGAATGACATCATGATAGTGTTAAATTATATTGTTATGAACCTAAGCATAAATGAGTGTCATTGTTTTCTTTGCAGTTTGAAAACCACTTTTAAAGATCTGCTCATTAGGTTTCTCTACAATGCTTTTTCTTGGAATTCCAGAAATGGTTTAATGTAAAACACAAAACTCGGAACAATTGGTGTTGAATAAAAATGTCTGCTGGGATTCTTTCGGATTGTTATCTAATATCCTTGGATCGGTTTTGGTGGTTCTATGGGAGTGTCTGTCCCTCTTTATAGAAGTGACCTGAAGTTATTACTGTAGCAATGGAACTACAATGGGCTCAAGGCCTAGTCAGCATTTCTTGCAAACTTCTGTATATCTGTTCCATCTGATGAACACTGTCCTGCATTCTGATATCGATATGTAGCCCTACATGTCTGATTAAACCTCTTGTATAACAGCCTGCAGAGATTTTGATTACAGATTTTGACCTGCACTTCCTTAATACATATTCAAAAATTTTTTACCACACATAATCTGCAACTGAACAGTTGATCTTATTATATTTCTGTAATATCTTAATCCATTATCCAACCCTACTGTCACTGTCCCATGAGAAGTAAAGTCCAGTATGTTAAGGCCATAGAGAAAAGTCACCTGTGAGGTGTGAAATTATCAAAGGCAGAGTTCATGTCCATTGTGTTTCCAAAGCGTCGGTGCCGAGGGTCCTGCACTGTCTTCAGCTGCTTCTTACACTCTGGACTAGATGTGGACCTGATACCTAAACTACCTGGATGAACAAAGGCCCATACACACAGCTCATCAGCGCTCTGAAAATGTACTTCTTCATAGAATGCAATGGAATACAAAAGGTGTATTTGGTATTTTGTCTCTTAAGCTGACATAAGGAGAGTGTTGTTAAAAAAAAAAACATTATACATTAAGCAAGGGTAGTGTGATAATAACATTTTAGTAACATTTTACAAAACAAATTAAATTCACTTTCTTTAAAAAATAATTGAATATGATAATAATGTGGTCTTTTTTAAATACTAAACTGAATATTCTTACACATCAGTGAAATAATTCTGGGAATTATCACATTTTCCTGTTTCCCCTCATTTTTGGGTTGACACTTTTTCTCAAGTTTAGAATCAATAACTGATTGTAGAAAGGTTGTGTGACTGAACTGTGTTCCTTCATTATTATTTTCTCACCAGCCTGCAGCAGCTGTCTGAACTGCTCCACAGCTTCATCCACACTGACCTGCAGGAACTCCCACAGCCTTAGCCTGGAGAATACCTCTTGCCACAGGATGCCCCGCAGAGCCTGACGTACGCACACACACACAAGCACACACATGAACAAGCGTGCACACACACGGACAAGCGCGCACACACGGAAAAAAAAAAAGTCACATTGGACAAGACAGGGCTAAGTACGGTATACAGTGAATCAATAGTATTTTACACTGTGTTTACACAGACACAGTATTTTTTTGCTGAGCTGTTGCTTAGATATATAGTATATCCTGGTATATGCATGTAGGTTTGATGTTGGGACAAAACACCCTCGGTAATCCTACACATGACTACCATATGTAACTCAAGACTTCCTAAACCTAATTTTAGCTTCAGCTGATCATTTTTACATTACGTGTGTAGGAAACAACAACTGGAATAGAAAATAAAGAATATACAGTCGGGGTACCCCTAGATCGTCAAAAAGCATTTGACATTGTTGACATGAAGAAATTACAAACAATAGAATTAGAGAGGTAGTACTCTCTTGCTTAAGCTGCTACGTGGAGAATAGCGAGTAGTATGTTAAGATCTCATAGTGCCTTATAAACCAACTAGAGCATTGCGCTCCCAGAGTGCAGGGTTACTTGTGGTTCCTAGAGTCTCTAAAAGTACAATGGGAGCCAGACCCTTCAGCTATCAAGCTCCTCTACTGTGGAACCAGCTCCCAGTGTGTGTTTGGGAGGCAGACACCCTCTCCACATTTAAGAGCAGGCTAAAGACTTTCCTCTTTGATGAAGCTTATAGTTAGGGCTGGCTCACGTTTGCCTTGGACCAGCCCCTAGTTATGCTGCTATAGGCTTAGACTGTCGGGGGACTCACTCCTCTCCTCCTTTCCCTATCTTTCTCGCTCTCCTCCTCTCCCTCTCTATTGATATGCATTCATGTCCCTTAAATGCATGTTACTAACTCACCATCCGGGGCATCATCTCCAGAGTTTCTGTGTCGCTCATCTGGCAGGTTGCCACTATTAAAGATTACTTCTGGATCGCGAATCGTGGCTGCACCTGTTGCCCTGGTCCTGCCTGACACCAGGAGCCTTTACTGACATCCCCCTGGATCCATCTTTTTTATATACCATCATATCATGTTTTCTGTCGCAAAGATTGTCTATGTTGTATTTTTACTATGTTGTTTGTTCTGTACACACGTCACCTATTGCACGTCTGTCCATCCTGGGAGAGGGATCCCTCCTCAGTTGCTCACCCTGAGGTTTCTTCCATATTTCCCCCACTAATTTTGGGGTATCTTTTAGGGAGTTTTTCCTTGTGCGATGCGAGGTGTCTAAGGACAGAGGGTGTCGTATCCTGTACAGTCTGTAAAGCCCACTGAGACAAATGTATAATCTGTGATATTGGGCTATATAAATAAACTTGATTTGATTTGATTTTATTATGTCCAAATAAATAACCCAAAATCACAATTGCTGAAGGTTAGTTGTGGTGTTCTCCAGGGTTTTAGTTCTCAACTCTTAAGCATTTTCAGTCACTGTATCCAAACGTTAATCCTGTAAGGGTTCCTGTTGTTCGTTAAGTGTGGGTCGTTTCTGTTGTTCGTTTTCACTTCCTGTTTTATTTTGTCTTTCTTACCTCTCCTCTCATTTTAGTGTCTTCACTTCCTGCTCCAGGTGTTCCCCATCGGTTCGTTAGTATTTCCATCTGTGTCTCGTTACCCGCCCACATCCTAGTGTATATACTCTGTGTGTTTTATGTTCCTCATCGCCAGTTCATCATTGTACCTATGCGTCTCAGAGTTCCAGCGTTGTTCCAGTGTCCACTGCTCCTGTTTCCAGACAGCGATTCCCTGGCATGACCTGACCCTGTTTCTGTGACCTGACTCTCCTATCACCGACTCCCTATCGGATGTGTTTGCTTCGCTGACTGCCTTCCCATGTACTGAACCTGTTTTTACTTCAGTAAAGATTTTTACTTTCTCCAAAGATCTGTCTCTGAGTTGTGGCTTTTGAGTCTCTTTGCCTATGTTCCTAGTCGCACCGTTACAAATCCAAGTTCTTACCACAACAAAATATATTTGTATCATCTGCAAATTCAATAGTTTTTTGTACTTTGTATGTACAAAATAAACAACAACGGTCCATATAAACCAACACTAAATTTAAATAAAACAAAATTAATCGTTTAACTAACTCAAACAAGGGCCTTCTGATAAATGAAGAAAAAATTGAAAGAGTGTCTGAAATTAAATTTTAGACACTCAGTAATAATAGACAATAAATTATGCTGAAAACAACAAATACATTATATCAAAGCTAAAGTCAACAATTTTCTAAATCAAACTTTGTTATACAGCTTATCCAGTAGTTTCAAATAAGCATGTTGAGAGCCTCAACATGATCTGAGAGGAATCTGTATGTTCCACAAACAATAAGTGAGAACTAATGCAAAATACCATCGTATTACAGTCCATATGGAACACTTAACAAGTACACATTTTTAAAAACAACATAGTGAATGGCTCTGAGATGGATGATCAAAGAGGGGTACTGGCACAGTAAGACAGGGTACAAGATATGTAGGCTGCTTTTTTATTGTTGTAATGTTTGTTTGACTGAAATTGAATTGTTCTTGTTTTGAATGCTTAATTTTCATTTGATGTGTGCATGTCCAACACTGAGGCAGAAAGCAAGAATATTTATGTTTAACATCAGGTTTATTGATAAAATATTTTTTAAAAAGGGGGTAGACTTGATAAGTATTCACTTCTTCCTACTACTTTTCAGACATGAAATATTTAACTATGTTGTTTATTGAGAGTTTGCTGTATATGTGAGGTGGGTATTCTTGATATGTTTTCTTTACTTTTACACTTTTGAAATTATAATCTAAATCATGTTTGGTAATCCTCTCAGAAAGATGCTTGAGATCCTGAAAGTTTGTTCTTGACCAGGTACCATCTCCTCTGAATAACACACGACAATATTAATATAGATTTTTCCTGTTGTACCACTCCAAATTAAAACAGCATTAGTTTTACCAGCGGTTTGGTTCATAAAAATATCCGCCGAGGTGTTTAATCTCAAGGTTTTCCTAAGAAAGCAAACATTACATTTTGTGCTGTAGGAGATGATCCACATCTATGGTGGCTGCTATCTTGCAATTACCTGCTATCTACTTTAAAAAAGAAATACTAACTTCTGCAGTGGGGCAACAGACACTCAGCCCCACTTTGCATCAAATTTTGGGCCATACACTTTCATCGTCAAAGGCTTTGCGAATGGGTATTGTTGTTTTCCCACACTGGGGCACTTGAAATTGTAAGTGAGGGCTATCCCCACTTAGCAGCCCCTTAAACCCAAGCACAATAAAACACTATTTTAAAACTATTCTTTTCAGCCACTGACCTTAAATTGTAGAATAATTATACATAACAGCAGCGAGGATTTTTTATGAAAAAAAATTCTAGAATTATATTAATTTCTAAATTACTCAGCACCACTTAAATCACACTGTTCCCAGATGCCAAATGATCCGTCTCTTCTAGAAAGGACATATAAGGCCAACCACAATCAAGAAATAACTTCAGATATTCCTTAGCAACACACATGCCAAGTGTGAAGTAGATTGGTCCAAGGGTTGGCAAGATAATCGAAACTCAGATACACACGCATACACTCACACAGAGACGTCATCATAGTATGACGATTGTTGTCATAGAAACATTAAAAACAAGTTGGGAAGTAGTGATTTATAATTGACATTTCTTGGCTTCATTGCACTGTGCAGATTTATCATCCAAGGGGTTATGGGAACAACTGGTTATGGAATATATAACAGTTATGCTATATAAGATGTCTAAATGTGCATGAAGTTGTAACTTAACCTTAACTTTAAGACAAGTACCCACAATTAAGAAAAAGTAAACTCACATTCATGTTCCGTTCATCTTGAAAGAGTGCTGGCACTCCTCGTTCAGCATATTTTCCATCAGCCACCTCACAACTAAGGTGCCACAGAGCTCTGTCTAGAAGCCAAGCTGGTTTCAGATAAGGAGAGTTTACCAGGTTGTAACCACACTCAGGATGGAGGTGAATCCACTCACTGCTAACAGCTAAAGACAATGGCCGTGGAGGAGGAGAGGAGAGGAGAGGAGACAAGACAAGACAAGACAAGACAAGAGGAGACGAGAGGAGACGAGAGGAGACAAGAGGAGACAAGAAAAAAGAAATGTACAAAATGTTATGTTTTTGTTTTTGTTCCTGTAATGAGAGAGCAAGAGGAGAATATGTTAAGTGAGTAGTTACTCTGAAGAGGACTTCAAGCTATTTTTGAAGTTGGAGAGAGATTCTGCAGACTGAATTGAGTTAGGCAACTGTGGTTCCAACACTGAGAGAGCACATTAGAGAACATTTTAGATTTCCTGCCTCACAGTAACTGTGAATAAGAGAGTTCAAGCTGGTTGGTGCTGTGCTCGTGGCTGCATTAATATATGTAATAATAGAAATAGAAAAAACGCTTTCATTAGTGACTTGAACTTAATGTGAGTAGCATCAGGAAGCCAGTGAAGGAAAATTAAAAGTGGAGTGACATGAGCCACTAGGGGTGGTTGAAGACCAGACAGGTTTCTGCATTTTGGACAATTTGCAGAGTTTTACCGTGTATGCTGGCAGTCAGAGGGGAAGTTACAGTAGTCAAGTCAAGATTCCAGTACATGCTTGAGCGGCATACTGAATCAGATAAGACCTGATCTTTAAGATAAGATAAGCCTTTATTGAGGGCAAATTCGGGTTTTGCAGCAGCACAAGGACAGAAATGACTACAGTTAAAAAAAAGCAAGGTAAAAATTTAAAATAAATAAATAGTAAAGGTGTGGTGGTGGTCTAGTGGTCTAGTGGTTAGGCTTTCAAATAGAACACTGGAAGTTTGAGAGTTCAATAGGGCTGCCGCCATTGAGCCCCTGAGCAAGGTACTTAACCCCAATTTGCTCCAGGGTGACAGTCCCTGTAATTAGTTCACTGTAAGTCGCTCTGGATAAGAGCGTCTGCTAATTTACCTGTAATGTAATGTAAATAAAATAAGAATAGTATAAAAAAAAAAACTATAGTCAAATTTACAATGCAGGCAGTATACATATAGGACCAACAACCAGAGTTGAATATGAATCTTGAATGTCTGATGTAAAGCCTAATTGTAAAAAAAAAAGTATTTGTATGACTCAGCAAAAGTAATGCGAGTGCCGAGAATTTGTGAATGATGTTTGATATGATGCTAATGATAACCCAAGCTTACCTAAATGTTTGTTTGTCTACTTAGTTAGTTTGACACATATATATGTCAACTAGGCTTCTTAAATTACTCACAAAACTTACATTTTTGTTTAGAAAGTGAAACAAACCAGCCATCCCACCCCAGATGGTCCATTTGATAATTTAATGATGGATTGTATTGAACTTGTATTGAGCGTGGTTCTCGGCAAAAATAAACTGAAAATGATCTGTTGAGGGCTGGCAATAGCAGCGCAGCAGCAGTGCTGTGTGTGGACACCTCACAATAGTGCAGGTAGCAGCTGGTCACACACAGGTAAATGTAGGCAGCATGTAGAAAACCATAGATACTGTAGTATAACCTGTGTGTGTGTGTAACATAGTGCATCAGGTGTTGTGACACGTAGATCGCCCTTGTGTGTGGGTTTCAAACCAAAAGGTTAACGACTCTATTGCAAAATCCATGTCGTGGCAGGACGTGACACCGGTGACAAAATCAGTATTCCGTCCACCCCTAACACAGAGTACAGGCAACATTTACTGATTATTACAGGCTATATCTTGATAATATCTAGATGATCAGGTCATGACTGAAGCATTTTTTAAAACACTTGAGTTGTTGTTTTGTATATACAGTGTAAGTTACGCGAGACGGCTGAAGGAGCCACGCCTCTAGTTACTGATTATAACTTTCATTCGGTCCATGAAAGCTCTGAGAATGCATTATTCAACAGAATTGCATAAAAATAAAGCCATAAGGGTTGTAAATTAACGATACACAGTAATAAATAACTGCGTGCCCGGCACTCATTTGAGCAGCAAAAATGTATCATGTCTTTTCCATAAATGTAGTGCAGCTTAATGATGACATCAGTACAAAAGGACAGTGTGAAACATGTTTTTGCTTGCAAAGTAAACCCTTTAAAAAACTGTCTCGCTATACTTTTATTGCTTATTATCATATTGTAGGCTATTATTCCACTTATGAGTCAGAGACAATAGTAAAGTTCACACATTAACCAGTTTATTAAACCACACAAAAGTGTCTATACTCCAGTGATTCTCTAAGCAGGGTCCGGGCACCCCCAGGGGTCCATGAAATAATTTGCTATTAAGTTGTGCTGTATTATTAAAAAGGGCAAATCTACACATTATTATGTGTAGATTATGGGATTATTTGCGCCAATTAAACAGGAATATTATGTGCATTATTATGATGATATGAGACACAGCAATAAGTTAATTAATTTAAAGTTGAAGTACTTAATGAAAGTCAGTTTAGACGGTTAACTTTAAATGTCTGGATTCATTATGACTGTCAGTCTTGCTACTGTTCATTTTCTGAAAGCTTAGATTACTTGTCTGTCCCGGGAGAGAGATCTAAGTTGCTCTTCCTGAGGTGTCTTCCATTTTCTCATAGTTAAAAAGGGGCAATGTGTAGGATACGGCCAGAATTGAACTTTAAAACATTTAAAAAATGTATTAACATAATCAAGTGTGATAGTTGGTTTGAATTCAAAGTGGCAGAAAGGAGAAGGTAACACTATACAATACGGTATATTTGCCAGGAAACAAATGAGGAACCAAAGAGGAATAATCTATTAGTGAACCATTAGTTAATGAGTAACTCCTAATCCAATTATATAGAGTAGCTAATATTTAGTTAATGATTAGTTCATTGAGAAACGATTCAGCAACAACATGATAATTGATGAAACATTGAATTACTTCTCTAATAATTACTAATTGAGGAGTAGATAACGGTGAGTTACTAGAGAACAGCCTGGGAGATTTGAATAAATCATTAAGTAGTGATTAGTTCATTAATATCTTTGAATCAATCGTACTGTGTGTACACCACTTTGAACACTTTCATGAGTCGTAGCTGGTTCAGAATTAATCAGGAACAACTCATGGAAGTGGTCAGTATGACCAATTCACAGATGGTCATGAACTTATAATTACTTCATGAGTCATTAAATTAAGATCTCCCAGTTTTCTATTAACTTATCATTATTTACTATATAGTATTCTATTAGGAATTATTAGGGAAGTACTTATTAATGATTCATCAATTATCAAGTTGTTCCAGACTAGTTAATCACTCTTTTCTTAATTAATTAATCTTTAGCTTCTCTCTAAAATTTGATTAGGAGTAACTTGTTAAGTAATGGTTCACTAGCAGTTATTACCTAATTCGTTCGTACCATATGGTAAAGTGTTACCAACAAAAAAACACTTGATTACTTGACACTTGATTAAGATAGAAGTAGTATTTTGACAGGTGTTCTGTCGATATGTACTCCGTTTCTTTTCTTCTTTTTATATATATTTTCTTTTGACATCAATTATTGTATGCATACATCGTCCATTTATGTTTACCTGAAATGTCCCATTTCAAAAACAAAAATAAAATAAAAACCGTGAAAAGTATGAACAAGTAGGGATTGATCATTTCTTTATTATATAATCATAGATTTGCAAAATACAGATTTGTAAAATATGGCCTATGAGGTGTCAATCAAATTTTCCCAGCGTGACACAAATAATTCCAATTTAGGATTGACATGTGCCGTTATCTTCTCTATATGTGCTCCATTTCAAGATGTGCTACTTATCGGTAAAAATACTATAATAGAGTATCAAAATATGCTCTCAATATTCTTAGAGTATAAACGAAGCAAGTAGTGATGTAATATAAAATGATTCTGGACTGGGATCATTATTTGATAGGGGATTTTGGCATATCGACATACAGCTGTATGTATACGGATCTTAAATATCCAATAATGCTGCCCATATTCTTACAGTACACTAACCCCTATTTGAATAGACTCTGCTATTGATTCGACAACAACTCCATTTCCATTAAAGCTTTGATTGACAATAAAAGCAGAATTCAAACTATATTGATGATACCATTGTGAGACATCAACCCACCATATGTGCGAGAGGGAAGGTTTTCTTTCTGAAGTCTAGCGGTCATGTTGTGACAAAGTGCAGCGCCGTGTCATTACCAGTCTATCTATGTATATGACCTTCAGCATGAATAGAGACGAAATGTCAATGAGGAAACTGAGAAGGTGATGCAACAGCCACAGCTGCCTGCTGGACAGGCCAACTGTGGTATATTTCCACCACAGCACTGCCACTATCCTTGTTAAAAATAAGACAAGATAACTTTTCACTCATCAGTCACTGCAGCAGCAGATAAAAATAGGATACAGCACAGAAGAATACAACAGTGACATTATATCCCATTGTACCACACACAAGTGTGTTCAACCCTTGCAATATTTAATCAAAAACTGCACCCCCCCTAATCAGTTATTACAAAAAATTATCAAATTGCTCTGATATTAAAAT
>CALSCE010005179.1:0-11296 GCA_943593645.1 Bovichtus variegatus
CCATTTCGGCCGCTTGTACCCGCGATCTCGTCCTTTCGGTCATGACAGTTGTTATGATCTGAGGAATTTCCTGCTTTGTCTTATTTATGGGTATTCTTTGTAAATATTTTTTCTTCAAAACCCCTTACCTATCATAATGAGACATATGTATTCTCCATGGCCTCGGCTCACTTACAGCGCTTCCCTGCAATAAACTACTGACCAAACAACTTACATTTCATGTCTTAAGTTTCACGAGTTAGACTTCATGCCTTTGTCAACACAGCCAAAGAAATAAAAAGTGGACGTTCAAAAATCCCGCCAAACGTCTGAGAGCTGTGTCAACCACACTGGATGGCAGTAGAGGATATACCTGTGTTAATAATCTGGTTCAAACTTAATGTAGCCTCCCCAATTTCACTGCATTCAGCATACGTGAGACCTATTTCCCTAAATGTCTTAAAAATGTACAAACACTGAGAAAGCAAATCAGCACTGAAACCAATGAAACTCAGACTTCCTCCTCTGACCTTTGCATTTAAGGGATCAGCATTTAAAGTTCAGCAATAGGACACACTGGTACGTACTTTTGTTATTTTTTTCATTTTCCTCACCATTTTTCTTTACTTTTCCTCCGTGCCCCCCCCCCCCCCAACCACAGCGATTCAAAGCATCTGCTGTTTCGCCCATTACACCCCCAACATTTCATCTTCGTACACTTTTACCCGTTACACAAATATTTTCAAACTTAGGATCAATCATTTTCTCTAAAGAGCAAGGGGAAGGTATGAAAGTTTGACAAAGGCCAGAGTTTCACATTTGATTGAGTGTCGGTAAGAAGAGACTTCCACTCGGAGGCCTTTCCCGTCTCCGTCGCAGCGAGCAGATGAACTTGGTTTGACTTCCTCCAAAAGTTCAGAAGACTTTCAAAAAGTCTGATTGCCACAGAAGTATTATTGTGGCTAAATGTCTTCACAAACACCATCTGTGCCGTGTAGGTGGCAAGAGGCAGGAGAATGAATTGTTGCATTTATAATTTTCCCATTTTTGTACTCGGGGAGAAGATGATTGGGACGTCTGATGACTCAGATTTACATACTGTTGCTACAAAGCTCAGCGTGACGCCTCTCGCAGACTCCTGACTTTATTCACAGCACCTTTTCACGCAGTCTGCTCCTCTGTCTTCTTTATTTTCACACTGTTTAGGCCTCCCTCTACATATCTTAGTTTTTGTTTCACTTAATCAGTACTTGGAGTCAGAGTAATACAAAAATCCCTAAATAAATGCAAAAGCAACGTGTTTTGATCTTGTCCTTTTTGGATTTCTGTGGTTCATTCAATAAATCTTGGAATAAAGTTCATCACTATTAGTAACTATTAATTGAAAACATCAAAAAATCAGGCTGGAAGATGACACATTTCCTTTAAAAACAATGGAAACAATCAAATTGAGGCCTCTGTGTAAAGACATAAAATGTAAGATATTTAAAAACATCAATAACTTATAGCTTATATAAGTGTAGGTCAAATTAGACTCACTGTGAACAAAGAGAACATAATTTATTGAATGACGAGAGCACATAAGAGCTTTATCAGGAAATAAATGTCCCTCCTTCTTTAAGTGAGGTGGTTTGCTGGACACATGTCAAGTTCCTGAGCAGGGCTTTACAGTTTTACGCCCTATATTGTATATTGGGGCAAGCCCATAGAGCCACAATAGCTAGCCTACATTTATGAGAAATACGGCAGGTTGAAATAAACCCGAATTATCTTTAGAAAGATGAAGCAGGTGGAGACAGAATTGAGCAGTTTTGTAACTGACAGAGAGAACATTTGTGATTAAACAACTAAAAACGATGCCTGACTGTTGAGTCAACTTTTCCAATCATGTACAAGAAGAATGTAGCAGACAGGGATCGTCAAAGTTGTCCGAACATGCTGCTACTTGCAGACAAAGAGCACGAAAAGCCTGTGGTTTAGGTAGAATAGTTGTCCATGTAGAGTGGCTCGTCAACGAGTACGAATGCAATGAATCGACTGTAGTGGCGCTTCTTCAAGGCCGTAGCCACGGAGGGAACATTGGGGGAACCAAAGCTGCCAGCGAGTTTAGCAAATTGTTGTTTTTATTTATCATCTGATGTTGCTGAAGGACACACTACTTGTTCACTTTACTACAATAAATACCTTTAATGCATCAGCGTCCATTGTGTCACTTCCTGTATTTGCCATGGGCTCCGAGGACAGTGGGGTGGGCAGCAGGGGCATCTTTTCTGCTCTGCTCTCCTTCCATTTTGTGTTTTTTTCAATGTATCGAGGGGTGGAAGGCGATTTTGAGCACATACCCCCTCAATATGCATTTGAATTACCGCCTTGCTTCAAACAGCTTTATCTTCAAATTGTACGCCACATCACGGCAGTTTGTTCTGCGAACATATTTTCCGTATTAATGTCCATGTTTTCACAAACTTTGCCGCTTTTTCTGAAACCGAAGTCCCTAAGTATCCAATTTAAGTGCGTGCTTTACATCTCAATCACCGTGTAATTGTGCTCACAAGTAGAAGTCTGCATGTCGACTCCCACGATTACCCACAGATGGCTGTTAACCCACTCCTGTTTGACTGTATGCAGACGTAAATCGGAGTCCTTGGGAAGGCTCCGGTGATGTGCTGTAACGGTGCCAAAGCAGCTTTTGCATCATTACACAGCGATTATGTGTGTCTGAGCTGTAATGACATAGTGACTGATGCATGATGCACAACAATGCATGAGCATGCTTAATTTATGATCCAAAGAGCATTGTTCTTATTCCCACATATCATCTGTTTACAAGCACTAATAAAATAATGCTCAGAGAAAAGAAGTCTGTTGAGCTACCAATAAATTCCATAATTTCCTCTTCTGACCGTCTCTCAACCAGGCTTCTGTGTCCCGCTCACTCGTACTGTAAGTGTGCAGTTCAAGTATTTTTGAGAGAGATTTATATTGAAGAAGCAGTTTATATGGTTTGAGGCATCGTATCTCTGTTGTTTTCATGAATCGCTGCTGAATCAAAAGAAAAAGAGAAGCTGTTCACGTCCAGAGGGGGAAAACAGAAGGAACTCTGTCTGTCTGGTGGACCCACTTTGTTTTAAACACAGATTGTTAATACTGACCTTGCTTTGCCAAAGTGTAATAGTAGCTATTCAACGCCATGAAATAATGAAAGAGACAGTATTCCCAAACAAAACCTCCATTGAGGGCAATCTTTACCGGTTACTTTTCTGGTAACATGCATAGTAGCAAAAACTCCAATTATAAGTTTGTTTTTCTTGATTTTTGGAGGAAAATGGTTCTCTGATTGCATCTGAAATGCACAATATGAAATGTTCTGCCAGTAAGAGTCTCTCAACCAAAACAATAGCTAAAAAAGTAGCGTGGGATCATGGGGGTTAGCTCAGCAAGTGTCTCCGATAACTTAAGATCCAGTTGGCCGATTACTAAAATCCTTCATCTGGTTAAAACGTATAGTTAAAAACGACATATAAGTGTATCGTAAAAATGTAAACCCCCCCACCCCCCCAAACATTCACAAACTTTACCGCACTATATTAAACAAATTAAAATAGTCCCACATTTACCAACTGCATAACTTTAATCCAATCTACTTTTACTTTTGGTAGTTTATTCAATTCAATAAAGCTTTATTGTCCCAGAAGGGCAATTCTGGTGCAGCATAAAAACAAAAAAAGAAAACATGGGAGAAATGAACTGTACACAGACAACCAACAACAACAACAACAAAACAAGTAACAGGAAACACACTGTACTGACGGCAGCAACAAAGACACTTTGGATTACAAATAGTAACAAACATCAAATTTTCAAAGTGCAATGAGCAAAAAAAGCACCACAAAGAATATTTTGATGCTCGTACTTCAGTGCTTTGAATGCAGGACTTTTACTTGTGGCAGAGTATTTCCTCCACCACTGTGTTTAAGAGAAGGCCGTCACACACAAGTTCAGAGATGAGAAAAAGGAAAAAGTTGAGAGACACGCTGACTGTGAAAACTTGTATTTATGTTGCATCATATCTGAAAGAATAGATCAGCCCTGACACTCCGTCAGCATTAGTATGAATGTTTCCTTCTTTTCTTTTTCTTTTTAGCAAAACAACAAATATCTGCCCCCCCGTCATTGAGCCGCTCTGCCGTATAATGATAACATAAAATGTTTCTTTCTTCCGCTGCATACCTCCCATCAGCAACAGCAATCTGTTACAGCTCACAGGAGTAGAGAAGCACTATGTGCGCCCACTAATTACACAGATTCATGCACAAACCTGCGCTGACATATGTTTGATTACATGTCAGATGTTTCTTTGAGCTCGTTCAAAGTATAATGACGATAAGGAGATGTCAGTGTCAGCATCTGTTTCCCACCCTTTGGATGCGTAGGAGAGATAATGTTGTCGAGGTGAATCATACTTTATTTCCCGTGGATATGTGTCCTTCGATGGATCTTTTCTGTTGTTGTGCTCTGGTGCTGGCCCACCGTGCTGTGAATGCATCATCCAGGCCACGGTCAATCCACACACACCGGCTCGCTCACTTCGCTCGGCATCGGCCAATCAGCTCGCTGCTCCCTCACTGCGAGCGGGACCCAGATCCCCCTCAAACAAAACCCATCTGTTTGCTATCCTGGCCCCTAAATGGTGGAACGAGCTCCCCATTGACGTCAGGTCAGCAGGAAGTCTTCACACCTTCCGTCGTAGACTGAAAACCCACCTGTTTCAACTGCACCTTGGTCAATAAAAATAAATAAATAAATAGTTGTACTTTTGCACTTGGTTGACTTATTTGAAGCTATTGGTTGAATTTTTATTCTATTGTTTCTCTTTGTTGCTCTTACTTTGGTTTGTCTTATTTGAAGCTATTGTTCTACACTTGTATGATTTCACCTGTTTGAAGCTGATGTAGTTGCAAGATTCTCACTGTTTAGAGTCGTATCCTCATGATTGTTTGCACTTATGGTAAGTCGCTTTGGACAAAAGCGTCAGCTAAATGAACTGTAATGTAATGTGATGTAATGTGCGTTTTTTGAAGTTTAGTGAAGATTCAAGTGTTCTCAGATTACAGTGCTGCAGTGGGAGTACAAGTAAACAACAACAAAGAAGGTCAGGGGTGATGGGGTTAACACGATGAAGCAAATGTTGTTGTTTTTTTAAAGCTGCATTGACACATTTTTGGCCAGAACACATCAGAACAAGCTGACAGATTTGCAGCTGTCACCATGAAGTCATTATGCCTAACATGTTAGCACACTGTAATTACACATCCGGCAGGTACGGAGCTCCCGTTTGTTATCAATCTCTAATATTGACTCTCCTTTCAGCCCTGGTTTGTACAGGGAAGTATCACAGAGGAAAGATAAAGGAGTATTTGTGTGTGCGATTTACTAATTCATGCTCTCATATTGGCCTGTGATAAGTTCACTTTGGATTTTGGATATTAACACAAACATTTCTTTTTAATCTTTGAGATGTCTTTGATAATACTGTGGATGGCATCCAGTTCATAGTTTTTCAAACTTCTGGCCGACTAAATGCCCTCTAAAGAAAATTGGAGAAATTAGTGATTCCTGCACAAATGATCAAATTGAGAATGAGAATTATCTAATCATAAACACTGCAAATCAATTTGTTTTCCCCCATCCATAACACATCCCAGACTCTGAGGGTTTTGCTCCACTATATTCACCAACTAGTCACTCACATAATCTGTGTGCTGTTTAGTGCTGAGCAGGTAAGTGTATTAACGTAACGTATGAAATGTGGCCTTCTGTTCCCAGTGTCACTAATGTATCATGTTATCATATAGAGCTTTAACAGCAGGACGAAATGTGACACAAACTGAAAGTAAAAATTCAAAGCTTGTTAAGTAATTCTCTATTATTAGTCTTTATCCCGGGGAGGTCAGAGGTCAGGGTTAGTCTCACAACAAGTTCCTCACTCAATGCCACTTCAGCAGGTTGCAGTTGATTGTGGACGTGGACATTCGAGGAACCTCTGATGTCTTTTAGTGAATATATCTTAGCCCCAGAGACAAAGGGTTAAACTCCGCATATTTCTCTCTGACATAGACGACTACATCGATGATGCCTTACTCATGGAGTAGTGGGCTACATGGGCTTAATGTTTTTTTTTTATAATCATTATAATGTAGGAATAAACAAATAAAAAAACATGCATGCATGGATATCATGGTTTTTAAAGCTACTTGCAAATTTTAATGATCGTACATTTTCTTTCACCGGTATCAGTGGGCGTGTCATATTCTACAGGTTGGAAAGAGAGGATGGAGTCGTGCACGCCTTCTACGTCTTCTCATCATCAATAGTTGCTCCATGCTTGTTCTTTTTCATAAAAACAAATATCTGTAATGACGGAGGAAATGCTCACACGTGATTAATGCGATCCTCCGCCCATTTCAGATGTTATCAGGACACGAGATGTTGTTTTCACCTCCACTCTGATGCGTCAGAAGGGGCAAACCGCACCAATCAGCAGGCCAGAAGTTGCATATCTAACGTTATGAAAAAGTTTCATTTGCTTTCACTTTCAGTTGAATAGGTTGAGGCGCCAACTACCTTGTAAGGTTTAGGAAAAAGATTATGTATTGGTTTAAAATAAGACTGCATACGTAAATTAGGTAAACTACGTCACTTTGTTTACGTAGGCCACAGCAATCCGTGTGAATAAACGATAACCTGAACCTTCCAACCTACACATGGCCGGAGAACTGACCAGCTAAGCTGCTCAGGTGATTGGCAGGCAAACTGATCTGACTGGTTCACAGGAAACTGCTGACATTAGATGTTGGGCTGACTGGTTGTTTAACTGACTGGTTGCATCACCCTCTAATGTGGTAATGTCAATAACCTTGCATCAGTGACATTTGGCAGAAGGCATTATAAATAGCTACTGCCCGCAGGACCCGTAATGCATTAGTGTTTTTATTGTGACAGAGCAGTGAGGGTGGGGGTCTCAGTTTGTGTTTTTGCGTGTCTACATACAATGTTTGTCGTGCATAATAACAATGCCCGTGAATCAGCCGCTGCTCCAGGGCATGTGAGTAGGATCCTTGATCCAGCCTTATGTTGCTCTTTATTTTACCCCTGAGGCAGTCTGCTGTTAAGTGTCCCTATATGCTAACCTCCACCTTCTTCTACTGTCCCTATATGCTAACCTCCACCTTCTTCTACTATGTGCTTTAGAAAGGATGAAAGGTAGTGACTGACTGGATTACTGCTACCATGTAGGTTCAACAATGATGCAGCCCCTGTTCGTCTTCGGCCAGGTAAAAGTCAAAGTGTTCTGTATCTCCTGTAGCCACACATATCACTGCATGCATGTGAAATGATTGCTTTCACTTTATTTTCTTATCCTGAGAGAAAATATTTGATGAATGGATGGCACTCAAGCCAAACGATGCATTCACATGCTCCTTGGATGGTCCCAACTGGAGCTTTATAATGTGGAAACATAATGGACGCTACAAAGAAGATGTTTTGTATTTTTATTGCTCGGTGCGTTTAGGAAAATTCACATGTGAGAACAGCAACTCGGAAACAAATGATTCCTAGTCGGGAAATCATTTATCCGATTATTCCAACATCACATGAATGCAGCACACATGCACTAGCTCCCAATGTTAAAAAAAGGGAAACATAATTTGTGTATCCACTCGGTTTTTCGGTTCCACTGCAAAATGTAATGGGTTCTTCCATGGCCCATGCTTCACCCTTCTACCTAGTTTCATGAAAATCGAGCCAAGCTTTTTCACTTAAAAACAGCTGCCTGCTGCTGCTGGAAATGAGGCTGATTCAAGGATGTATTACCTTCATTATACAATACAGGATTGCACAATGTGATGTAGTTTTAGCCCTCTCCAAGCTACACATGCAGAAAATGTATAAACGGATATTTAAAAATGTTTAAATAAGAATAGAATACGAGCAATTGAATTTTCCGATAAAACAGAACAAAATGTCATCATTCATTTACACTTCCTGGATTTATATTTACACAACTTGAATTCATATTTTTTTTTTTTTTTTGCACTACAGGTTTGTTATTCCACATGTGTCTGCTTTGTCTTGCATCTGGTTCTGTACCCGTTTCTGTATCTTGTTGTTTGCACCTTTCACTTTTTAGTTTTGCACTGGGGACAAAGGAAACACAATGTTGTTCCTCTACTGTACTGCACTGTATATTGATGACAATAAAGTCTCTCTTATCTCTTAGAAAGCTGAATTCCTCTATGTGCACTTCTTGTTTTGCTGACAGTGTATGAATGTGTGTTTTTTTTACATCCTACAAACGGCATTTAAAAGGAACCCGACTGGTGTGTCAGTCCCGCGTAGCTCAGCCGGCTCTCCCGTCTCTTCACATGGGTACTGAGCTGATGTGAAAAGAGCAGGGTATGAATGGGTGTTTAATATGATGTGCTAATACAGCTGAATGTCAGGGGCGAATATATGTTCTCCCCAGCGGCCCGCTGGAACAGGACTTTTTGGCTGTTCTTACAGGCGAAGACGTCCACTCATAACTCCTCTGTGTCTGGGTAAATAGCAGCCCAGGGTCTCGTCCTCCTTTTCCCCCTGTTTCATTCTCTGCAACTTTCTTGTTCTGTTTTTTATAGTTCGTATTCCTCATAAATTTCTTTTTTTTATTTCTTCCGCTTAAACAAATAGTCCACTCGCTGTGTTCAGGGATCAAACTGCCTCCATAGCAACAGTAGAATACCGATATTGACCAATCAGATCTATCACTGCGAGGCGCACCTCACCAAGACGTGAGGTAAACGTGCAGTATGTTGGGGAGAAAGGGACAGGTGCATGCAGGTCTAAAAACTGTGAATGAGGTGCAAAAACTGCCCCCAAGACTTCGAAGAAAGACAATAAAAGTAATATATGTACAATAATTTCAATCTCTTACACACTCACAGCGCTGTTGTTCACACTCTAATGGTGTAGCGATACAGGCAGAGGCCCGGCTGTCCTGCACCTGCACTGAAGCTGGCTCTTGCCATGGACCGGTATTAAGAGCAAAATAAAAGACTAAATAGTTGGAACTGCCTCTTGCTTTCTCTCACACATACAGAGGATTGTAATCTTCTCTTTGGAACAGCAACAATATGCTTTTTAATACAAATAGCTTTTCACTTATTTCCAGTTGCTGTTAAGCGCCAATGAACCCGACACTTCCTGCACAAACGTTTCACAATAAAAGCCCTCCAGCAGTTCACGGGGCATACGTTTAAAACATCTAGGAGGAAGTGTTGACTTTCACTGATGGTAGCTTGGAAAAAGTTACACTCGAAAAGAAACAGTAGAAAAAGAGCTGGAAATAACTGCGGTGGAATGATATGACAGGACTGTTGTACCATCTTAAATTGTCTGTGCTTTAACAAAATGTTAAATTTCTCAGAAGTATTTGTGGCGACTATGTTGTCCAGAGGTTTTATTTCCTCGCCATATTGTTCATTGTTCACCTCATGACCTCTGAATAAAACTATGTTTTCATCTAGATCCAAATACAAACTGGGAAGGATCCAAGTGCAGAAAATAGGCAGGTTTGTTATAACAAAAAGAAAGCTTTATTAAAACAAAGCCAATTTTTTTTAAATAGGGTACAAAGCAAACACTGAGGGAGCAGATTATGACAGGTTGAAAAATACAAAAAGGTAAACAACACAAACCGGGAAGACACAAGGGTCCGCAGCATGTCAGTGGTTAGCTGCTGTAGCTGTTAGCAAGCCCCCTGTAGCCGGTGCGGGTCGACCAGAGCAAGCTCCTGTCAGCTGTCCCCCGGTGGGAGACTGGGTGACTGTCTGAAAGAAGTGTAACGCATCATCCCCGGAGTCTTTGTGTCTCTCATCTGGCAGGCTGCCATTATTAAAGGTTACGTCTGGATCATGAATGTGGCTGCGCCTGTTGCTCTGGTCCTGCCTGACTCTCACGCTAATATATATATTTTTGGAGACACTGGGAAGCTTTTTTGACATCCTCCGAGATCCATCTTTTTAATATACGATCACATCATCATTTCTGTCACATGGCTTGTCTGTGTCTATATTTTTACTATGCTGTTTATTCTGTACGCACGCGACATCTATTGCACGTGTGTCCCTCCTGGGAGAGGATCCTCCCCAGTCTCTCCCTGAGGTTTCTTCCATGTTTCCCCCTTTAATTGTTGGGTTTCTTTAAGGGAGTTTTTCCTTGTGTGGTGCGAGGGTCTCAGGACAGAGGGGGTCGTATCCTGTACAGTCTGTAAAGCCCACTGAGACAAATGTGTAATTTGTCATATTGGTCTATATAAATAAACTTGATTTGATAACTAATCTTGATTTGATGACGAAGTATGAGATAAAAACTACAGAGACATATGCAGAAAAAAAGACAGATAGTGAGAAATTAATTGAGAGAAAAGAAATGAAGAAATGAAGCCAATGGAAGATTCTTTCACCCAAAAATAAACATTCAGGGACTTGAACACACCAGTTACAGTAAATCCTACTTCACTAATGTCTCTATATAGCAGGAATTTAAACGTCCTGTAGCAAAACAAATCTGTTACAAACGTAATGAAGTTATAATCACTATATTTAAAGTTTTTTGTGGGCTATGATTGAAAAAATCTACTTAAACAGACCAGATGTAGAATCAGGCTCACTGAGCTGAGGGGACACTGGATAGGGTGTGTGTGTGTGCGTGCTGACTACACCCTGCTCTCCGGCGGGTGGAGATGGTGCAGGATGCTGAAGGTGCTGCTGGGAAAAAAACTTGCTGCCACTTTGTGCTGAGGATGATGATGATGATGATGATGAGGATATTAGTCTGCTGTTTCCACTCTGATATGAACTACTAAAGTTAGAGAGTACCGATATTGTTGTTTAATAACCAGTAATAACTGTTCTAATGCCACTTTATGGATATATATATTATATATTATATATATTTCTTTAACTTATACTAAGTTATAATATATAAGTTTTAACAAGTGATGTCAATAAAACGTAAAAGCTCAAACTTCATGTTGCTTTCATCTTAAACCCTGAAATAAATAAGGTAAAATGAGCCTGTATGAAATCTATTATCAATTTTTCTTTTCTGATTATTCTTATTTTTTAATCTATGCATATGCATTTTTTCCCCCCAATTAATTGATTTTTAATTAATTTTGACCTTTGTTTGTGCGGGATTTGGAACAAAGATGTGGAACTAAAGTTTATTGGAATTAATTTCCAAACTAATAAATTAAATTTGAAATGATGCTAAT
>CALSCE010005196.1:0-20619 GCA_943593645.1 Bovichtus variegatus
GACCCGACCCCGGATAAGCGGTTGAAGATGGATGGATGGATGGATACCTGAAGAGAAGTTTTCCGAAATTGTTTTCTATGCATCTCTATTTCAAATTATAAGAACACAACACCTGACTAAACATTAATCTAAATTATAAACTAAACATGAAACATATAACATAAACCTGATACATAACAAAATTAACAAACATGGCGGGATGTTACACGTTTGGGGTCAGGTATAATAACTTTAACAGTTTTGTCTGTGTTTAACATCAAAAAGTTGCAGGACATCCAACTTGTTATGTCCATAAGGCAGCTTGAAGTTTAGCTAATTGATTGGTTTCATCTGGCTTGATTGATAGATATAATTGGGTATGATCCGCATAACAATGAAAGTTTATAGATTTGTTCCTGATAATATTGCCGATGAAGCATATACTGTATAAGGTGAATAGAATAGGTCCAAGTACAGAACCTTGCGGGACTCCTTGACTGTTTGGCTTGCATGGAGGATTCATCGTTAACACGTACAAACTGAGATCGCTCAGATAAATAGGACTTAAACCAGCTCAGTGTGGTTCCTTTTATTCCAAAGAGATTTTCCAGTCTCTGTAGTAGAATGTCATGGTCAACGGTGTCGAATGCAGTACTGAGGTCTAACAAGACCATAACAGAGACAAGTCCTTTGTCTGATGCCAATAGAAGGTCATAGGTAACTTTCACCAGAGCTGTCTGTGCTATGATGAATTCTAAATCCAGATTGAAAAACCTCAAATAAGCTATAGTTGTGTAAAAAATCACACAACTGTTTTACGACTCCTTTCTCAAGGATCTTAGAGAGAAAGGGAAGGTTAGGTATCGGTCTATAGTTGGCTAGAACCTCTGGATCAAGACTGGGCTTTTTAAGAAGAAGTTTTATTACAGCTACTTTAAATGATTCTGGTACATAGCCAGATAATAGAGACAGATTGATCATATTTAATAATGAGGTCTTAATTAAGGGTAAAACTTCTTTTCGCAGCTTAGTTGGAATTTGGTCTCAGAGACAGGTTGATGGCTTAGACGAAGAAATTGTTGAAATTAGTTGGTTATGGTCGATCGGAGAAAAGCAGTCTAGATATATTTCAGGTGTTACAGTTGTTTTTAAGGTTCCTGCGTTAGAAGCTAAAATCATTACCAATTGAGGAGAGGAGATTTATTTGATTAATTTGGTCTCTAATAATTATAATTTTATCATTAAAGAAGCTCATGAAGTTGTCACTACTGAGGGATATAGGAATTGAAGGCTCAAAAGAGCTGTGGCTCTCTGTCAGCCTGGCTACAGAGCTGAAAAGAAACCTGGGGTTGTTCTTATTTTCTTCTATTAATGAAGAGTAATAAGCTGATCTGGCCTTACGGAGAGCCTTCTTATATGTTTTAAGATTATCTAGGAAGACTAAACGGGATTCTTCCAGCTTGGTGGAATGCCATTTCCTTTCAAGTTTTCTTGACTTTAGTTTTAGTTTGCGGGTTTGGGGGTTAAGCCACGGAGCTTTCTCTGTTTTATTATCTTCTTTTTTAGTGTTTTCAGAGTTGAGTGTCATTTGCAGTGAGGCTGCAGCACTAACAACAAGATGATTAATTTGAGAATTTATCAAAGGAGTCCTCCGTTGATATTGAAACATGGTAATGAATTAAGTGCCGATGGAATCACTTCCTTAAATTTAGCTACAGCACTATCAGATGGACATCGAGTGGAGGATATTTTGCTTAATGGCTTGCAGTCCAGTAGGAGGACTTCAAAAGTTATTAAAAAATGGTCTGATAAAAGAGGATTTTGTGGACAGACTAATAAATGTTCAATATCAATACCATATGCCAGAACAAGGTCCAGAGTGTGGTTTAAACATTTACATTCTGACTGAACCCAATTGAATCTAATAATGAGATAAACGCAGTATTAAGGCTGTTATTATCGATGTCCACATGAATATTTAAGTCACCTACAAAAATTACTTTATCTGTTTTAAGGACTAAACTCAATAAAAATTCAGAGAATTCGGATAGAAATTCAGAATACGGACCAGGAGGGCGGTAAACTATAACAAATAAGATTGGCTTTTGTTATGTCTGTTGTCTCATCGCAGGCCAAAGAGAAACACTGGAAATCTCTTGCGGTGTCGTTTTTTCAATGTCTTGTGCCATGTCAGTAATCCGATCTGAGACTGTTCTTCACAACAAACTGACACTTTGGAACAATTTAAATTTATCTGGTGCGAGCAGCTCCGCGGTGGCAACAAGGCACTCCTTCACAAATTCACCTTCTGAATGAGGCTTCAGTGTCTTGGCGATTAGCTCACTTACCACAAAACTAGCATGCGTGAAGTTGTCTTGGGAAACAATGTATTCACTATTAGCTTTTGTCAACAATTTCACCGTCTGATGAACATGACAAGAGTATCCGCCAGTCCGAGGTTTGAGGGTCCGAACAGCAAACACACAGTTCTCTCCCTGGAGAGGGACGGCTTGTTGGGCACCCAAACTCCGCCGAAGAGCGTTCATTTTATGCAAACGTACTTGTCATGTTTCGTGCTGTAATGACGCTCGAGATTAGCGTTTTTTATCACCGCAAGCGCGTCCGCACAAACTAGGCACACTGGCTTGCCTTTTACTTCCACAAAGAAATAATCGCTCGTCCATTTCTCCTGGAAAGTGCGACATTCCACATCCACCTTTCTCTTTTTTACACTCGCCATGTTGCATTCGCTGATATCAATGACAGTCTTGTTTAATATTGAAGGTTTTGACATGACGTGATGACACAGTCCGCTGGTGTTGTGTTCAAGGATTTAAAAAAAAAATGTTGTAGTTGATTTTTTGCGTCTGTTTATGAATTACCTCAAGGGCCGGATCAAAGGGTCTCGTGGGCCGTACATGGGCCGGAGGTTCCCCACCCCTGACTTAGAATAACAGAGTCACCAGGAATCCTGAGTACCCACGTCATGAAGGTGGGGCAGAGGGATGGATGGATGAGGGGTGGCAACATTCACCCTGTAAAACCTGGAGAATGTGCTTGGTGATGCCCATGTGGCCGCAGCACATATGTCCTCCAAGGGCACACCCCTTAGGGTTCCCCATGATGTGGAGACACTCCTGGTGGAGTGGAACTTTACTCTGGGCGGCAGAGAATGGTTATTGCCCTGTATGCATGGGAAATTACATCTACAATCCAGTGGGACAGGCGCTGCTTTGAGAGAGCACAGCCCTTCCTAGGACCACAGTAACAGATGAAGAGTTGTTCAGATGTATGTTGCATGCGGTAGCCGCGATATAAGCTCTAAGGGCTCGCACCGAGCACAAGAGTTTTGACCTTTTTTCCCCGTATCTTAAGGGGAGGTCAAACTGTGCCAGCAGGATAGGCCGATCCAGGTGTGAGCATGCCAGCACCTGAGGGAAGAAAGCCGTATTTGGCCACGAAGTGATACCTGAGCCATCCGAGTTCCACCTCAAACACAAATTGTTCACAGACAAGTCCTGTAGGTCGCCTACATGCTTTGCCAAAGTGATGGCAAGGAGAAAAGCAGTTTTGGCTGACAGCCACCTCAGCTCCCCCTATTCCAACGGTTGAAAGGGAGGCAAGCATAGGGCGTCCAAAACCAGAGGCAGATCCCATGTAGAAGCCCTTGAGGCGCAACCTCAGAGTTCCCTTTAAGAAGAGGGATACCAGCCTGTGGCTCCCCACTGTGTCATTGTCAACCCTAGCATGTTGCGATGAAATAGCAGCCACATACACCCTGATGGTAGAAAGAGACCGGCCACCGTCTAGGAGGGACTGCAGAAACAGCTTCCCACCTGTACTCGTCATTCAGAATAGACATGTGACGGGCTCTATGCACTCACAACGGTTCGGGCCCTCCAGCGGCCCACAGCTGAAGGCGACAGGAATCGGGATGACAGATCCGACCCTCCAGCTGTGACAACAGGTCCTTCCTGCCAGGGAGATGCCAGGGTGTCCCACAGCAGAGTCTATGCAGCAGGCAAAAACAAGTCCTGACTGGCCAAAAGGGGGCCACCAGAAGAAGCCTGTGGGCCTGTCGAAGCACTCTGAGGAGTGTTGATAAGATCAGAGGAAGGGGTGGAAAGGCGTTGAGAAGACCTTCTGGTCACATGTGAGCCAGAGCGTCCTAACCCAGAGAGCTGGTCTTCTCCGTGCACCACCTGTCACCAAGCCGCCACTCCCCTGGTGGAGGTTTGTGACGGGAGAGGAAGTCCGTGACACGGTTCCGCTCCCCTGGTAGATACATTGCCCGTAGTCTGGTCAGGCAAGGGGCTGACCACGTCAGAAGAGCCTGGGACACTTCTAGCAACCGTGCAGATTTAGTGCCCCCCTAATGGTTTTTTATATTGACAGATACGTCCTCTCCCTCCATGGGGATAGAGCAAAGAGGCACTGATGTGACACCCTGATCTTCTTGTCTGTGACCCTTGACGTCCAAGTGTAGGGTGTTTAGCCATCTCTGCAGGGGGCTCAGCCGTCAATTTGACCAAGAGGCGGAGAAACAGAATGTAGAGCAAGGGACTGTGTCCAGAGTTACACCAATGAAGGTTAGACTCTGAGAGGGATTCAGAAAACTGTTGGCCAAGAGAAGAGAGAAGGAGAGCTGTGTCCCAGGTCAACTAAAACCGCACAAATCAACCAGTCATCTAAGTACAGCAGAATCTTCATGCCCTGAGACTGCAGGGGCAAGAGGGCTGCTGCGACACACCTAGTGAACACCCGTGGGGAGAGGGAGAATCCAAATGGAAGCACCTGCAACTGAAAATCACGACCTTGGAAGGCAAAACGAAGAAACTGCCTGAGATGAGGCACAATACAAACATGAAAATAAGCATCCTTCAGGTTGACGGATGTGAACCATTGTTCCCTGGCAACAGCACGAAGAACGTCTGCTGTGCTCAACATGTGAAATAGCAAGACTTTCAGGGATTTGTTGAGTCTCCTCAGATCCAGAATTGGTCGAAGTCCAACGCCTTGCTTTTTTTTTTTACAAGAAAATAGGTCGAGTAGAACTGTGAGAGGGGATCTACGGGCTCAATTGCACCCTTGGCCAGGAAGATAGATAACTCCTGGTTCAGGGCTAAGGCTTTTGCCGGATGATGGTCATTTTGACCTCGCTGAAGGCTGCGGGCAGACGTCGGAACTGAAGCTTGTACCCCTGGTCTAAGGTGGCAACTCCGACCAATGCGATCGCGAGGCTACAAGCAACGAAAGATGAAATAGGACTGATCTTGTCGATGACACCAGAACTTATACATGACCGGGGCCATCAGAGGTCACACGTGACTTTGTTGTAAACTTTGATATAAATACTTGACCTGCGGATGCGCGAGACGGAAGATATTCAGTGTTAAACACTGCCTCTGGTAGTCAGTAAGGCTAATATAAAACTGGCATCCAGCTCCCACAGAGGATTGTCGAGTGCTCTGAAGCCCAGAATATCACCAGGCTTGTCCTGCCAGCGGGAGACAGCGCCATATGGACTGTTATGAATGTAATAATCAAATAATCAGAACATGCTCAATTTAAATAATGATTAAATATTGCGTTTGCTATAGACAGGTCGCTCTCTGCAGAATGACGGGAAGCTGGCAGTCCGTGGGTAAAGTCATGCCCTGAGTATCAAACACTCGACTATCACCCCCTACTGGTTAGACAGGATACAACACTGATCCACTTCAAGTGGACAAATAGAATTATAATCCCAAAAATAGAATACATTTTACGTCAAAATGAAATAAATACATAAACAACAATGTCACTACATTCAGTGATTCATTTTGTCTCTTGTCACAGAGACAAAAGTATCTACACTTCCATAAATATTATTACGGTCTCATGCAACATAAATATAAATATAAAGCACCCCAAGTTTATTTTACAATATCCCAAATATGCTTCCCAGGGAAGAGCTGTCTTTCAACTCACCAATGTGAAGAAAATGCAAAGAGGTAGCGTTAAATATTTAATATGAAATTATGCAAAATTACAGATGTAATACACATACCTGTTAGGAATCAAACCATAGAACAATCATGATCTGATTGTTCACAACAGTATAGTATGTCATTAAACATGTGATTAAAAAGAAATTTGTCATAAAAAGTCACAAAATATCAAATTAAACAGTCATAGTATAATATGTCATTAAAAAAGTTTTTTAAAAATGCTATAGAAGGCAATACTATTTCAATAAAAAATGGGTTAGGGTTAGGGAGTGATGAGCTTTTTTGTGAACAACTTTTAATAGGAAGGTCCTTGGGACATGAAACCACGTTGGGTCTTCCGCATCCAACGGTACCACCTACGTCCGTCTACGACCACCGGAAGGGGGTGTATGACAAAATAAAGTGGGACAGAAGGCCATTCCTATGGAGCTCATCAGCTTCTTTGGAATAACTGGGGTTAGGGTTAGGTTTGGGTTGGGGTGAGGGCAGACATGTCAAACTGAAGGCCACAATTATATGGTACAATTATATCTGGCCCGCGAGAAAATATCATATGTCTATCATAACTGGCCCGCCAGTATATAGCACGCACATTGCTGATACTGAAGTCCCAGAATGCAATGCAACAGCTAGCATGCAAAGACCTGCAAGCCCAGCTGCACCTTCCTGCTACACTATTGCATACTCAGAAGTCATCTACTCTGCTCGGTACTTTTAATTAAATTTAAATAAGCCTCCCCAAAGAAATAGCCAAACGAAAAGTGGACACTGAAAACAGGGGCTTTCAAGACAGTTGGGAGGCAGAGTATCTGTTTACTAGCATTTGCGGTAAACCAGTTTGCCTTGTTCGTGGAGCTGGCGTGGCCGTAATTAAAGAATATAACATAAGACTGCACTATGAGACAAAACACCAGGACAAGTACAAGCACGTGGGCAGACAGCAGAAGGTAGACGAGTTAAAAACTCTGACTTTGGCATCACAGCAGACTATGTTCACAAAATCAAAATCACAAAGTAAGGCTGCCGTGAAAACTTTTGTTGTGGCCGAAGAAATAGCTAAATCAGTCGAGGGAGTTTGTAAAGTGGTGCATGATTAAAGTGTGCTAAGTCAAGTGTCCAGATGAGAAGCAAGCATTTTTTAATGTAAGACTAAGCAGAAATACTGTTGCTGATCGTTTATGTGAGCTTGCCACTGATTTACAGCCACAGTTGATGGAAAAGGCTTCATTGCATATTCCCTTAGTGTGGATGAGAGTGCTGATGTGACTGATACTACAGAGCTGTCGATCTTCATCCGTGGACTCCAGTTTATGCATTACAGAGGAACTTTTGGAATTAAATACATGCATGGCACAACCATGGGAAAAGACATATTTGAGCAAGTATCTAAATATGTGAATGATATAAAACAGCCCTGGGACAAACTGATGGGACTGACGACAGATGGAGCGCCTGCGATGCGTGGAGAAAAGAGCAAATTAGTGGGGAGGATCGGGGAGAAGTCTAACCCTAACCCACACAGGAGTCGTCTCACTGATGCACACCTTCACTCCATCCTGAGGGTTTCCACAGCACAGAACCTAACCCCAAACATTAATGAACTGGCAGCTAATAAGATTCCAAACATCTGACACATGAGCATAAAAGGAGAATGTAGCCTACCTAAATATGTTCCATATATTTGTGCACTTTATCCAATGTCTATCCTGTTCAATAAATGTTGACCCTCTTTGGCCCTCGGCGTAGTCCCAGTTTTTAATTTTGGCCCTCTCTGTGATTGAGTTTGACACCCCTGGGTTAGGGTGTCAGGTTTGTGATTAGTTTGCACTGGCCTACTGATCTGTGGGTGGGTGTTATGGATGTATGTTTGGTGTGGTGGGATGGTTGTAGGGTGAGTGGGTTCAGGGGTAGGATCAGGGCAACAGACAGAATCCATGTTGTGTACCAAGAGGCAGAGGAAATGGCGTCCATCAGTTGACATTAAGCCCCCTAGGCATGGTTGTGCAGAATTTGTCTATCCAGATTTCCTTAATAGTTAAGTGATTTAAAAAGTGGTGGAATGTAACAGAGTACATTTACTCAAGTTCTGTACTTGAGTACACATATTAGTATTTTTCTCTCATGGCACTTTATACTTCTACTCCACTACATTTCAGAGAGAACTATTTAACAGGTTATTTAGAACAAATTTGGTCTGATGAGTAGCTACCAACGACTACGTCCTGTTTACCTGTTGTGTCAGATGATCACCTATCATAACCTTTGTTTACTTGTGGTTGTTTACATAGGATAGGATCTCAGGACAAGTGTAATTGTGTGTTACATTTTCTGCACTAGCAAACTTCTTTATACAGAGATAATTATTGAAATTTAATTGAATATGAGGATTTGTTGTCTCAGTGTTAAAACTGGGGGGGTATGTATTTTAGAAATGTTTGTTGAAATGCTCTTTACATCTTGACAGCAATCAATAAATCAAATGCTCCGACAAAGAAAAAGATCCAATATCTGTGGCTGTTGCAGGACAGTAATGAGTCCGTCCAATCATTTAATTCAGGCCCAATGAGATGACTGGACGTCCAACCTGCCTGTCTACTTACCTGCCTGTCAACCTAGTCTATCTTACTCTTGTTGGTTTCTCCAATCTTACCCACCCAAGCTTTAATGTAATGGAGTTTGGTTTATTATTATATTATCTCTGAATCACACTTCCAAAGTTGTAGAGCTGAAAAACAAAACATACAGCAATAATAATAATTTGGCAAATAAAGAAAAACAAGTCTGACTTCAAGGTCACCTTTATTACCAAAAAGACAAAACAGTAAAACAGACATATTGAAGATAAAGATGAGAATATCAATCAACAGCCCGTAGATGGAAGTTAAGATGTAAGAAGTAGTAAGAGTAGTACTTGTAGTAAAGACAAAAAAAAATGAATATAAGGCATAAAGCTGTATGTTAACTAAACTTTGGATGATTTGTTCTTCTGGCGGAGAGGAGACTGCACATTCCACTGTCTCAGTCCAGATGCTCTGAAACACAAGAGAGCCCAGTTTTAAATCACGTCTTCTCGACAGAAACGTCTTTTAAACACACCTCAACATGGAATATAAAATAACAAATTATTAAAGCAACATAATATTGGACAAGATTCACATTTTTACCCATATTTAAGCAGGTTAAATTAAGGTAAAAAAAATGTAATCTAATTAAAATATTTAAGTGTAGTAACTGAGACCCAGCTAAAAAAAAAAAAGTGCAGTGAGCACTACAAAATAAATGCCATGCACCCACCTGTACTGTGGTGGAGGAAGAATTTTCATAGAAAGATATCTGGACAAATACAACCAAAACTATTTGCAAGAAGAATATATACTTTATTTGTAATTTAAGGGTAAGGCTGGTGATATTTCATTTTATACCTTTTTTAAAAGAAATTATTATTATTATTATTTTTAATTGTCAACAGTTCCAATGAAAAGATCAAAATCAGAATCAATCATAGGCGCTATACAAATACAAGTTCATTTACCATTAAAAGTTGTTAACTTTTAAGAACTTTTACCCCCCCATCCATTTAAGGATGGCATTACAAATATTTTATATCTAACCTACTATAATTGCTATATTATCAATATTAATGGGTTTATTTTCAATGCTGGTTTAGATAACTAACTTTACCATTTATTGAGATGACAGTATTGTTACTGTGGACTCCTTCAAACTCGATGTGATAGTACCTGCAGAACTAGAACTGTGACTGAAAACATGTACTGTGTGGGACAGTAGTGTACTCACTGGTGCTCATTTGACCGCACATGAAGAACACTGGTCTCCCTCACTACACCTGTAAAGACACAGTAGACACAAATTAATTAAAAGATGTGTACCTCAAAGTTTGACAGATTTCTTAAGTTCTGGAGGATTTGTGGTTTATTTTCTATTGAGAACGGAGGTTCTCATACTTATTATCTACTGCCTTAACCCCTAATGGTGAGATTGAGTGAGAAGTCAGAGTAACTTACTTCTTCCCCGGTCACTGAATATTGCACTGACTCCTTCCTCAAATGTTAAATTCATGTTGACACCTGGATTACAGGGAGGACAAATGTAAAGTGGGATTTTAGTGGGAGGGATAACATTTCTTCTCAATAAGTTAACAACACTAAAAAGACTAAATCTGCAACACTTAAAGATTGGGCTGAAATGTAACCATGTGCAGAAGGGGAAATACTGTCTAAAGTCTGGATAGAATTTGGGTTAGGGTTAGCAGCTGTTTTTTGAAAGCACTGGTTGTGCTCCATTGCTTGAAAAAGGCACTAACCTGCCAATAGTTTTGTTCAATTCCCACAGGAAGCATCGAAACCAGTATTACAGCATGGATGACAGCATGCATTGACTATCAGCTGTGTTGCAGAGATTCAGACGGTGCTGAGCACGTACCTTTTGGTGTGCTGATGGCTCTGTCATTCACAGCTCCTTTAAGCATCACTGGAAAGTCAAATAAGACAAACTGTCACTCAAAAAACGTACTGTCAGTCTAATTGGGCTAAATATGAAAACCAAGTGTTTATGATAATCAGATTGGGAATTAAATAAAATCATTTAATTACATCTTTATCTAAAATCATTTAATTACATCTTTATCTGAATAATAATTTTCTGTAACCTTAAGAAGTGCAGTTGTCTTAAGAAAATACATGGATATGTCGCAAGTTTGGCAGAAAATAGGACTGTTGTTACAATCTGTAAATCGTTTTTCCTTTGTCAGTGATTATTTAACTGCATAGAAAATATTGAAATATTAATGACAAGTTTTTAGACATATTTTTTGGGTAAAAAAATTACCCTTAAAATGATTGATAAATAAGTCATTAGATTAATGGATAAATAATGCCTAGATGCAGGTTGTTTTAGTCATTTAGTCAGTAACACAGCCAGGTAATCGGTTCCAATTAGAAAATGCTCTGTTGTTACGTCGCTTGTGGTCAGTTTGCAGCTCCAGCTACTTTATCCTTTCCTTCCTCTGTTTGTGCCTTTGAAAGCTTTGCTTGCAAGTTATATTTACACTTACAGGTAACTGTAAGTATTGCAGTGTCATGTAATAAATACTTACATGTGAACACTGCCAATATTAAACTAGCTGTGTTTCTTATTGTAATAGCATCACTTTATGTCCGTGGACATGTGATGTTGTTTAAATAGATCCAGTACTTGATGCTATCTTCTAGTAATTGAATCTAGTTCACTGGTACTGTAGCTGCACTTTCCGAGACACCATGGCCACTGCCGGAGTGGAAGATAACGGAGAAACATCAGAACTCGAAAATCCTCCTGCTTCCCTGAAGTGCGGTCTCCCCTGTGAGTTATGTGAACAATGAACGTCTCTTTGACAGAACAACTACAGTTCAGGATCTGGTGGAAACTCTAGCTGTTGTTGCCATCTAGTGGCTCTTGTTTTTTGTGTTTAAAAGTTTGTTCCCTGGTGAAATAAGTTAATGTTATTACATTTGAAATAAATTATAAAAAATTTGACCATATGGCCTTCGTGTGGTACTTTCCCAAAACATACTGTACGGTGGCTTGACACCATGTAGCCTATCTTTTTAAATGTAAATAACAGTTGTCATGGCATAAAACCAATAATCTGTTATCTTTACAAATCCAGACTCGAACAATGTCAGAGATATAAGTGCTGGAAATTATTATTATTATTTTTGTTTTTGTTATCGAATCGAAAGTCAAACAAAATCATGGATTTGGAGAAGTGTGACACCCCTAATGAACTAATGGCGGCAGGACGCCGTCGGGGAGCAGAGGGAGAGGTGCACTTTGCCAGCCGGCGCTGCCTCGGGTCTCGCTGCCTCAGCTGACCAGGCTGGACTCTCAGCGGGAAACCGGAGTAGGACAGCCCTGCTGCACGGCATGATGGATGTTCCCATTGTTACCTACTGGGTGCTGCATCACCCCTCGTCCTGACAGGCTAGTAACACACACGCGGTTACTCCCATCTAGAGCCCATATCATTTTCCCTTTGTTAAAAAGGGTGGTGCTCCCACAAGGTCAAAATTAAATCATACTAATTGAAATAATTAATAATTATCGCTTCTTATAACCATTGTAATACGTTTTTGAGCTAATGCACCTACATCTTGGAGCCCTGTTATTGTCAATCCCAAACATTAATACTTTTATTGATATGAATAATTATCTTCATATTTGCTAATAACCAGACCTGCTCATACCAGTTCCCAACACATTTGAAGTATTATACTTTGGGAAAAATACAAGATTTGACAAACATATGTTCAGGATAATGCTACTTGCTAGTAAAAAAAGCTACTAGCAGAAAATGGCTGAAGAGAGATGTACCCCTGGTTGAGAATTGGGTTGATGTAATACATATACACGATGGAGAAATGGACTTTCTCTTCCAGAGAATATATATCAACAATTAGATCAGACTTTAGATTATAGAGTGCGCAAAACAGAGAATCCCTTGGTTCATCTCTACAGACGTTGTAATGTGTTTTGTTACGCTGGAAACATTGTTAGAATCTCTACTCCGGCAGAAGTAAGAAATACAGTATACTGCACGGGGTGAGGAGCAGAGTAGATACACGAGTATCTATGCCCCAATCACATTTTTTGCCGGCGATATCTATCGTTGATGAGCCATACCGACAAATCATTTTGTTGTTGTTATTTGTTTATTCAAGTTTCTCGTCAAAAACAACATTTTACAAGATTGCAGTTGAACACATCATGACAACTTTATAATTGACCTTTGCTCAGAATTTGTTTTACTGAATAAAGCCTGAACGCATCATAATGCCACTTCCTTTTTTAACAGCTATGTCCTGTCCTCCATGCTGCCCACTGGCTGCTAGCGTGTCGTGCCTGTGCACCCCATGTGCAGCTCTTGGCCAGTGAACTACACTACACTACACACAGGCACGAACACGGTTGTTGCTCTGAACCGCATGCACAAGTGTTTAACCACAGGTGTTTACTGTAAGTACTAGTTTGTGAGGGTTAACCTGTATTAGAGTGAAAAGATCCATCTGTTTAATACTAATCCAGATGAAATCACTTGACCACACTAGATTTTGGTTGAAAGCAGCTCAGCTATTTTGTGACAACTCTACCTGTTGGTGCATGCATACGTAGATGCTCAAACAGAATGCTCCTTCAAGTTCACTCTTTTATCTGGCCGCTGTGACCACCAACCCTTGTACTACTAACTGAAAGTCACCCCACTTCCGCAGTCAGTGGAAGTTCAGCTTACTTTACTTAAACATGTAAATTATAGTTTTAACCTCAAGTGTGTCGTACCTGTTCCTTCCAGAGAGATTGACTTAGACTGTTCCTCCTGCCTGGATCTGTGCAAACGCCTGAGAAAATACACACACATTATTGTCTTTTTTCTCACTGATGCCATGTGCATTATTACTGGAATAAAGAGAAAAATAAGTGGGGAAAAAATGTAAAACGTGGATCTAGTGGAGATGCCGACCATACAACTGTAATGTCCCTGATTATCCAATAAATGCCCAAAAAATCAAAAAAATAAACAAAACTGGTGTAGTCCTTTAATTAACTTCCTTGCTACATCCAAGCTGAACTGACCAACTACACCTGAATATAATACTAAAATGAGATTAAGTTTGAGCTAAATGTTAATGCTCCAGTCTGCAATATGCACTGATTATTGGACACTTCAATCAAAGGAAAACAACACCCTGCAGTGAGTCCTTTGTGTTGATCAGCTGCTGATGGAAACCTACCTCTCAGTATGCGTCAGTCTGGCAGACACAGTGTTTGGACGTGGCGGCTGCGGTGTAGCAAAGATAAACGGGAGGAGGGCCCTGGACCTGACTGGAGAACCCGGGGCTGAGAGCTGAGGAGAGAGCAGAACCACAATGACACCTTCACTGACTGTGGGGAACTCTGATATACTGGCCTGCACTTGGCATTAAAGTAAGAAAAATATGGTTTAATTACAATAACCTAAAAGAATCTATGAATCTTAAACAATAGAAAATAATGCTGACAAAAACAAATAATATCCAAATAGTAATGCTAATATACTATATGTATTCTATTTGTTTTGAAATAAATAAAAATTTGAAAGAGCAATTATGAGTTATTGCAATTGATGATTTAAAAAGACAATGAAAGCAGTTATAGAGCTGCAGACAGCATTTTTTTTTTTTTTACCAGAACAAACACTCATCAACATTTTTAAATCTGATCTAAAATCTGGGAAGATGTAAAACACAATATTACAGCTCAAGACCATACGATGCTTCAAATTTAAGGCTTTCCCAGACCTTATAGAAACCTGTAGCCACCAAGCGGCAAAATCTGGGGCAGAGAAGTGAAACTTATGCGGAAGTGCCAAAAACTGCAGTTCATCGAAAATCAAGTCATCCACCTAAGTTAGTTAGGTAAAGTTATTCATTGTTAACCATGCTAGACAAGGTAACGTAAGAAAAATAAAAAAAAGACTACATAATGTCAACGTTGTGTTAAAAAGTGTGCAATTAACGTTACAATAAGATGTGTGTATCTTAAATTTCCATATGGTTCCAGAAATACCTTCAACCTAGATATCGCAATGCTTTTGGTGGAGCGAGTTAGTTATTGAAGCTATATGGTAACGTCACCGTTAAAATTAATGTCTTCATTTGTTTTAATTGTTGATGGGTTAAAATGTATTATGACGTGTTGAACATTAAAGTACTTTAAGTTGTGTTGTTTGCATGTGAAGAAGTCTGTAACCTAACACATTACTTTACATATCTATTTGTTTGTAAAGCTTTCCTCTCGGTGATCCAGACAGGCTGAAGCCGTAGATGGTCAGCATGAGAAGACAGAACTGGACTCTAACAAGACTCTTCTTCTGTGTAGTGAACTAGAGTTAGAGAGAGTAATCACTTCAACACGGACTCCAAGGTACAGAGACCCTTTATTTCATACTTAAGAATTAAGCAACGTATTGGTTCTAATTGATGAATGCATCTAAATCTTGAAGGATTTTCTGCTAGACTGTGAGAATATTGTTTACTAAGTTAAAGTTATTTGCTTTTGATGGAAAAATACTGATGCTCATATGTTGTAAATGTCAGAAGTGTCAGGGTTAGGGGGATGTTGTATCTTTCTGTCACAACAGAATACATCTGGACCCAAGCCTTTGATCCTAAAGGTCACAAGTACATGGCAACCACAATAAAGAAGCACCAACCCAAACCGGTTGCCTGACCAGTCAGCACGTCTTAGGAGGTGCAATGGATGATTGACCCCGACGGACCCCGCCCTGTTTGGCAAATTACTATTGTATCTGTATATATACTGGGGCTCAAAGGAACTGCCCAAATGGAGTTTTTCTCTTCACCCATTGCCCACTTGTCTTTAAAATGTCATGCTGTCACTGTAACTAAGCCGGTGACATTAAACATTGTTGTTCTCTACCGTCCTCAAGGTCCTTTTGGGGAGTTTTTGGAGGAATTGGACATTCTATCCGACACCCCTGAAAATGTCCCTCCGCTTGTACTTCTTGGTGACTTCAACATCAAGTCATATAAGTCAATAGACTTATTATCTTTCCTGTCCTCCTTTGCTCTCTCCCTGTGTCCGTCCCCACCTACTCAAAGCTGGCAACCACTTGACCTCAGTCACCAGAAACTGCTCCACCTCGAACCTCTCTGTAACCCCACTTTACATCTCTGATCACTTTTTGATATCCTACTCTTTCCCCCTCTCCCAATCTATCAAAACTAACTCCACAAATACTGTACCTCTTTGCCGTAACCTTCGCTCCCTCTCTCCGTCCTCTCAGCCCTTCCTTCATCTCACTCCTTCTCACTCATGCTTGCCAACTCTGCCACAGACCTCTCTACTCTGTCCTCCTCTCTGTCCTCTCACTTTGCGGCAGGTTTGCCAGTCCCCCCCAGCTCCCTGGTTGGATGACTCAGTGCATGCTGACGGAACCATCCGACGGGCAGTTGAAAGAAAATGTTGGAAATCAAAACACCTCCTTCTTCCCTTCTCCAGTGCCACTTTGTCAACTACTTTGGAAAAAAATAATGACATACGCTCTTCATTTTCCAACTTACCGACTGACATCAACTGTTCACCATCCACATCACTTCCCCCCACTCTAACTTCTCCAAACCCCCCCCCCCCCCCCCTGTCTAAATGATGTTCTAACCCTTGTTACCTCTGTCCGCCCTACCACCTGTCCTCTGGACCCTATCCCCTCTCACCTTCTCCAGTCCATCGCTCCTGACATTCTTCCTTTTCTCACCCATCTTATGAACACTCACGGCTTCTCCTACCACAGCTACGCAGATGACACTCAACTGAGTGTCTTTTCCCAGATCTGAAACCCAGGTGGAGGCACAGATCCCGGTTTGTCTGGCAGACACCATTCAGTGGATGGCTGCACACCACTTGAAACTCAACCTTCTCAAGACCAAACTGCTTTTCCTTCCGGGGAAGGGCTCTCCCATCCAAGACCTTATCATTAACCTCGGCACCTTGGTCGTTTCCCCGACTCTGACTGCAAGGAATCTGGGTGTGACACTGGACAACCAACTGTTCACTGCCAGCATCGATGCAACAGCCCGCTCCTGCAGACACACTCTTTACAATTTCAGGAGGCGACACCTGCTACCTGTACTTTGTCCCTCACAATGAACCAAGTGAGGAGAGAGCTCAAGAGGTGTAAGGTGAGAAAGGATGCGGGTCCGGATGACATCAGCTCAAGACTCCTCAAATCCTGTGCAGACCAGCTGTGCGGGATAGTGGAGCTACTCTTCAACCTGAGCCTAAAACAAGGGAGAGTGCCATAGCTGTGGAAAACATCTTGTGTGGTACTTGTACCAAAGACCCCCCATTCCAAGGACTTCAACAGCTACAGGCCGGTGGCACTGACATCACAGCTGATGAAGACCCTGAAGAGGTTGGTCCTTGGATATCTTCGGCCTGTCATCCATCTCATGCAGAGATCTCTCTCTCACCTGGAGAGGGCTAGGTGCACTGTGAGAATCATGTTTTTTCTCTCCAGTGCCTTTAACACCATCCAACCCCTGCTTCTGGGGGACAAGCTACAGCGCTCGGGGGTGGATCACCACTTCACCACCTGGATACTGGACTACCTCACCAACCGTCCACAGTACGTGAGGACCCGGGAGTGTCAGTCAGACACAATTGTCAGCAGCACGGGGGCCCCCCTAGGGAACGGTTCTGGCACTGTTCCTCTTCACCCTCTACACTGCAGACTTCACCTACAATACGGCAAAATGTCAACTGCAGAAGTTCTCTGACGACTGCTATCTTCGGCCTCATCTCTGATGGGGACGACAGGGAGTACAGGGAACTTACCCAGGATTTTGCCCTCTGGTGCCAGAAGAACCACCTTCAGCTCAACTCAGTGAAGACCAAGGAGCTGGTGGTGGACTTCAGGAGGCGCCAACATTTTCCCCCCACACCAGTGAACATCCAGGGTACAGACATTGAGATTGTTAAATCTTACAAATACCTAGGTGTTCACCTGAACAATAAACTGGACGGGTCAGACAATTCAATGGCTCTGTACAAGAAAGGTCAGAGCCGACTGTATCTGCTGAGGAGACTGAGGTCTTTTGGAGTGCAGGAGGTACTCCTGAGAACCTTTTTTGACTTTGTGGTGGCATCAGCCATTTTCTATAGAGTGGTCTGCTGGGGCAGCAGCATCTCGGCTGCTGACAGGAAGAGACTTAACAGAATGGTAAAGAAGGCCAGCTCTGTCCTGGGGAGCCCTCTGGACACTGTGGAGGTGGTGGGAGACAGGAAAATGATGGCCAAGCTGTCGTCCCATTTGGACAACATGTCCCACCCCCTCCCGGACACTATGTCAGCACCGAGCAGCTCATTCAGTGACAGGCTGCTTCACCCGCGGTGTCTCACAGAGAGATACCGCAGGTCCTTCCTTCCTGCAGCGGTCAGACTGTACAATCACCACGGCCCCTGGTAGACCACCACAACTCACCAATTCAGACACTGAACACTGCTCTGTGCAATATTTCTTAATTTCACTTATCCATTTGTTATTTTTATTGTTGTTATTGTTATTTTTAGTTCCGTATTACTGTGCATTTGCCCTTAATTTAATTCTCCACTTAATTTTTATTGTCCACTTATTTTATTGCTTTCTTTTTTACCTTTCTGCTGTGACCATGTAAATTTCCCCGCCGTGGGACTAATAAAGAATTTCTGATTCTGATTCTTCCTCACTGCGAGTGGGACCCAGATACCCCTCTAATAAAAGCCGCCTGTTTGCTATCCTGGCTCCAAAATGGTGGAATGAGCTCCCCATTGATATCAGGTCAGCAGAAGGTCTTCCCACCTTCCGTCGTAGATTGAAAACCCACCTGTTTCAACAGCACCTTGGCCAATAAAAAATAAATAAATAAAACAATTTTTTTGGTTTGGCTTATTGAAGGTATTGTACTGCACTTAAATGATTATACCTAGTTGAAGCTAATGTACTTGCAAGATTCTTGATTTTCTGAGTCTCCTCATGAATATTTGCACTTATTGTAAGCGACTTTGGACAAAAGCGTCAGCTAAATGAACTGTAATGTAATGTAATTAAGTATTGAACATAATACATTGATATACATCTTTTTACATGATAAATGACTAAATAATTGATTAGGGCACAGCTTGCTCTGTCTGTGAAGTTAAGTGTTCCTTTCATGCAAAAGGCCAGATTACGATTTTATCAAGCAATATTTCAGTGAATTTAATGCAAAGACCCTTTATTACAGAGTGAGAATTGCTACATTTCGTCTCCATATATTGTCTGTGAAAAACTTGTGGTAAAAATTATTCTGCAAGAGAGACAGCCGAACATAGCATGATTCTACAGTGACAGTGAGCTTTGAGAACAGCTAAATATTATTTTAATAGTAACAGATATTGTAATGTGGATGAACTGCACACTGTACAGTCATACTCTAATGTCTTTGTAGTACACTGTTACATTTAAAACCACATTCATATACAAAGTTGAATATGTACTGAACTTAAACACACAAACCTCTTTTATGAATAACAGCTACTTGCTCTGCAATGTCAAATTTGTTATGTTTCTTGTCATTTTTATGAAGGAAAGACATGCCTGAAGGACACTGCTGTGCCTACCATTTCTCTTTCTCCGGGGGCAAAGAAGAGCAGTAAAAGTTAAATGAAAAGCTGATGCTATGTAATGGTTTTGTTTCGACATTTCTTTAAGACAAATGCAGAACATTCACTGAGAAACTATACTTCTATTGTGAGAAACAAAGATCTGCACACTGAATAGTTTTGAAGCCCCAGAGGACCTTTCATTTATTCATGTTGCAACCTCTGAGAAGGTCTTGTGTTTATTGCACAGGAATTGTCAGGCTTATAAAGTGTGGCAAAAATAAATAAAAACACAATCAGTTGGCTGAATCAATGCACCCATTTGCCACAGGTAAACTTGATCAGCTGATTTGTTTGTTTTGCCTCACTATATTAGCATCACAATCCTTGTGCCTGGTATTTACCTGAGGTAGGGCTGGGCAGTATGGACCAAAAATCACATCTCTGTATTTTTAGGCTGAGTGGCGATACACAATATATACTGTATATCTTGGTATTTTCTATGAAGTGGGATAAATGTTCAGTTGTAAATCAAAGCCACTTAAAACAGATATCATATGACATGGTTAAGCTATGATTTTGACAAAAATGAAGGACTGCTTTAATTCAATACTATTTACAATATAATCATGCAACAACAATGTTCTGGATTACTCATCTAAAGTGATATTGTGTAATTAATGTTACTTTGAACAGACCAGACCTTGGTTGCATTCCATGAAAATTAGGAACATGCCCACAGCCTTAAATGATGAGGAGCTGCAGCATTTATTCATATTCAACATGTATAAACGGTTTTGTCTCATCCTATATTTTATTTGAAAATGATATTGATATACCTTAAAAAGTCGACATAATAAATGCTTTAGACAATAAAAATGTTTTAAGTTAACTATAAAGGGTGGCTCAGTTTTTGTTGACAATACTATTACTTTATTACTCATGTCACATCTGTAAGATTAAATGGAACAAATGTTACAATTTACCACAATTATATATATAAAAAAAAGCATTTGTAGGATTTTGTAATACAATCTCAATCACAGAAATGATCTAAGTTGTGTTGTATAGTTTCAGGTTAACTTAAGTAACGTAACGGACGAATGTGCATCGATCCGGCAGTTACAAGGCCGCAGGATTATCCGGCTAGCAACATAGAGCAGCTTATCTTCTCTACTTCCATTATATATAGTATAAGATATATAATAGTCTATTGTTGGCACACAACTATAATTATTATTTTTTATTATTGATTAATTTGCCGCTGTAGAAGTGTGATTATTTCATCTAGCTAGTTTTACATATGCTCACTGAAGAACCATTATTAATAAGTTTGCTCATACCTAAAATTGGGAATGAAATGCTGCTGTTACTAAAAAGGTCTGAAATATGCAGACATTGAAAGGTTTACAGAAATGCGCATTATAGTCAATACACTGAAGGAAATGTTTTTAGTCTCATATATCTTTTATATTCT